>NEWO01000019.1:1640229-1652383 GCA_003013225.1 Phalaenopsis aphrodite | reverse complement strand
ATATATGCCTGGTTTTTGTAACTTTTGATTTTACTAATGTAAAATGCAATATTTCAAGGAATGCTTTTTTTAACATTCACAACTTGGTGATATTTTTTATTATGCAATTAAAAATGTTTTATAATATTATTATGTAAACTATATAAGTTGTAAAAATGATTTACTATGATGAGAATATTTATATAGTGGTAAAGGGCAAAATCTAAAAAATTTGTAGGGTTAGGTCCCGATTAAAATAGAAATGTTACCTTGGCTATAGATTTTCATAAAATTATTCTATGTGAATTCAGTATTTGGAATATGCACATTCCAACTTCCTAGACTTTTTCCAAACAAACATCTTAAAATATTTTCAAGATTTTTGTTTAGTAATTGAAAAGCAGATAAAAACTTAAAGGCAGTATGTAACAATTTCCAGAAGATCTTCAAAAAATAAGAAACAAATGTATCATATCTATCAAATAAATACAACCTTGCATAAACCACTCAATACAAATCTTTTCTCAAAAAAAAAAAGTTTAGTTACATATGATATATAGTTAGTCTTAAATCTAGTCTTAAATCATAGTGGTGTGAATCATTTTAGAAATATATCAAGTACCATTTCTATATTATCATGGCCATGAACATTCTGAACTGATCTCAGTACAGTCAAAGGGCAAAAAAAAAAAAATGATATCATTCTAAGGCTTTTAAAAGGTGCAAAAAATACACAAGGAAGAGGAAGGAAAGTTGTTGGATAGGTAAGGATAACGGGAAGACAGATTTGACATGACAGAGAGGATAACAGTGAATCGAAAGTAGAAAATGATTGTTTTCTGTTTTCTGTTGTCAAAATAGCAGTAGCAACAAATTAGATAACGAAAGAGGCCATTGAACACTCAGGAGAGAACATCACTTTAATCCCATCAGGCTACAGACACACCACCTGAAAAAGTAAACAAATATACAATACTCCAAATAAAATAAACAAATCCAAAAGGCTGTTAAACCAAAAAACAATAACATATAAACAATCTCCTACAAAAATAAACCTAATTCTAATCAAAATAATCTTAAATACCCAATAAAAAGGGTCCCACATGGTAAAATAGCTAAGAGAGCAGGCAAAAGTTTCGCTAGACAATCGCGGTTTGGCAAAAAAAATCATGTAATGACGTCTATGGAATGTTGAAACTCTCATGATGGTAGCCATCCCGGAGATAAATTGTTAGTCAAGATATCCGACAACTCATTCAAAAGGGGTTGTCCCTCTTCGGTATTGGCTCCTTGGACTCGCTACCTTTTATGACACTAAATATTAATCGTGTTGGAATATCTAATGAGCTCAGCTTGAAGCACCAACATCTTTCATTCGTCAGCTTGAAGCTGATGCTCCTTTCTGACGTCTTCCTTCTCTTCCGCGTTACTGACCATTTCTTCAACTGCTCCATGTTCAGTGCAAAATATCATTCTTTTGTTTGAGCAATCTGAGGCGTCGTGACCAAAACCGTGGTACTTGACACACTTCCTAGCTAAACGGAATTGGGAGTGTTGGTTAGCTCCACCTTTCTCCACTGAACTAATTTCTCCTTAGGNTGGGTGGTCGGTGTGATCTCCTTTCTCTTCTCCTCTCTTCTCTGCATATAAACTTAGTTCCTTTTGGAATTTTGGAGGTTGCTGAAAAAAGTTTGCAAAAAAAAAAAAAGAGTAGAGATTTTTGGCTTTGACAGGAGTTCAGGGAGGAGATTTCTGTGAGGGCATCTCCTTGAGGTGATTTCTTGTGTTGAGGTGCTTTACATTTGCATTAAGAAGGTGCCCTTCTTCCCCCCCTTTTTCTCAGTGCTCTGTTTCCTTTCGGTTTCCTCTTTGCCGAGTCTTTGAACTTGGCTCTGTTGGATCATACAACATGCTAATGAAGTTTCCTTTCTTGTATTTTGAGATATTCAACATGCTTTACTTTCATGTATTTCAAGATATTCACTTTACGAGCATGTGGTAATTCTATTTTGAGAGGTTTTAAAGGCATGAGGGCATGGCTCTAACTTTCATTGTGGCTTAATATTGGAGGTCTTAGTTACAGCTTGGTTTTTGACTCTCACTTGGCTCGGTTTAGTTCCTGTGGTTTTCTCTGGCTTGAAATGTATGCTACGAGAGAATTTATTTAATTTGGAAAATGTTGTAGCTTGTTTTGAGGGCTTGGTTTAGCCCCTCGTGAGGCATCTCCCCGGCTCAAAAATCTGTTGGAATCGTTGTATGCTTGGAATATTTAGACATGCAGGTTGTTCCTTGACTTTGGATGGCTCGGTTTTACCTACAGGTGACTGGAACTTTAATTTCCGTTAAAGCCTGAATTTATATCAATGCTTGGGCCCTGTTTTAATCTTGTTGTGCTCTGTTTTGGTTTTTGGTTCTTGTTGTGCTCTGTTTTGGTTTTTGGTTCTTGTTGAGCTCTGTTTTTGACTTTTGGTCTTGTTGGGCTCAGTTTTGGTTGGGTTTGGAGTCTTGGTTTTGGAATTAAAATGAATAGAGCTCTATCCTTTATGGAAGCCTGAATTTTAATACTATTGGGTTTGGTTTTGGCCCCTACTGGGCTCGGTTTTGGTATCCCACCAGTGTCTTGGCTCAAATATACGCGTGGTAGATGAATTTATGTTGATTCGCAATAATTATGTAGTTGTTCTTGTGTAAGGCATGTGTCGTTTCTATATTTTGATGTCTCAGGGGCATGGAAATGTTTTCTTTCTACTATTTTGTTGTAACCTGAATTCGAACCTTAGTTGTGGCTCGGTTTTGGCTTGGTTTTAACTTGAAATGGCTAGAACTTTATTTTTTTATGGAAGCCTGGATTTTAATATTGCTGGGCTTGGTTTTGGTCCTTGTTGGGCTCGGTTTTGCGGTGTGGCTTTGTTTGTTTTGGTCATTGCTGGGCTCGGTTTTGGATTGTGGTGGTTCTATTTTGGCCATTTGATGGTTGCGATTTTAGACCTTGTTGGGCTTGATCTTATCTTTGGGATGGCTCTGTTTGAGCTTGCGGTGTGGTTCAACTTTGATCTTGTCAGATTCTAATTGGGGGTGATGTGTGCCTTGGTTTGGGAGTTCGGTTGACCCTCTTTGCCTCCCCTTTTGGTCCTTACCCGTGAGGCCTATTGGAGGTCGTTGGGTGTGATTTGGTCCTTCTTGCTAGGCATGATTGACTTGAATGTTATTGGAGGATTAAGTTTGTCATCCAAAAAATTATATTCGCTTTAGTTATCCTCTTATGTTTGCCAAGAAAACATAGTAGCCATTGATGGTTCTTTTGGTTGCCTTAGCCGTGAGCCCCTTTGTGCCCTGGGTTGCTGTAGCCGTGGGCCTTACTTGCGCCTTGGGTTGCCTCTGGTCGTGGGCTTTAGCAGCTGCTCTTTGCAGCCTTAAACCGTGAGCTTTAACAGTTCTTTTTTTGGCCCTTTATTGCCTTAACCGTAAGCCTTACTTGTTGTCTCTTGGGCTGTCTTTGGTTATGGGTCTTGGCAGTTGTCCCTTGCTTTAGTCGTGAACCTCTTTTGTCCCCGTTTTTTGCCTTGGCTGAGAGCCTTGGTGGCTGCTTCCTCCTCTCTATTGACCCTGGTCGTGAGCGTTTATGTGGTTTTATGGGAAGATTTCGTGCTTATTTAATGTATGAGGCTATCTATTAATCTGAAAGTTGGAGAATTTTGATTTTGGTATGAGTTTGGAAATATCGGTGGTGGTTTCCTCGCGATCACTTTCTTTTGAAGTTTGAGAGATTTTAAATCTCATTTTTCGAAAAGCATTTGGTGGACTCGATCAATCCTATGTCTTTGGGGTTTAAGAAAATTAGCACAGGGTNTAGGGGTAAGGCTAGGTGGATGGTGTGAGAAAACAAAATTGTGAGGGTGTTAGGTTAAATTGTATGGATTCTTAGTTTAGATGTAGGAATAACAAATCCCCAAAATTTTAGGGTTTGTTAGACTCTGATACCAGATGGTATCATTCTAGGTCTCCTACAATATGTGAAAGAACAAAAGAAAAGGCAAGTTATAGGATAGTTAAGGAAAATAAAAGGATCGATGTGGGTTGACATCTGACGTGAATGACATTATAACAACGAATTGAAAGTGAAAAACAACTGTTTTCTGCTGTCAAACAGTAGTAGACAGCAAATTAGACGACCAAAGAGGCCTCCGAACATTTAAAAGAGATCACCATTTTGATCTTATCAGGCTATAGACACACCACACAAAAGAAATCCAAAGATACTCCAATAGGGAAAACCAGGAACAAATATCTCTAAATAATTTATACAAAACCATAAGTCTGGTAAACCAGAAAACAATAACATACAAATAGTTCTCTTGTAGAAATAAACCTAATTCTAATTACAGTAATATTAAAATACTAATAAGAAGAGTCCCACATGGCTAAAATAGCCAAGAGGACGAAAAAAGTCCCACTCAGAACTAAAGCAGGGATGCGGGACCCTGCGATCTGCTTTGCCTGTGATCGGGATCGCGGGATGGAGAGCTACCGCACGCCAACACATTATTTAACGGCTTTTCCCATGTGGCATGCACAACGCCAACTAACAACCCTAGTAATATCCCTTATTAATGAAGTATGACCAAATGCATGGTTTTATTCTATCCAATATGACCTTTCAATCCACCAACATGCATTTCCCCCAACAATATAATTACAAAGTGAGGTCCTAAGAACATAAAGCTAACTGCTTTTATAAAGATATCCAAATTGAGCCATAAAACTAGCAGAAAGAATATATAGAATGCCATTATGATTGCAAAAAATCAAACAAAAATCAGAATGTCACTTATTTGTTTTGTATTATATCAAAACGAAACATAATAATGTTCATAGAGGTAAGAAAGTAAAAAAAATTTAAGATAGATGCCCGCTGATTTATTCTAAATGTCATGTATGTGTTTCAGTACAAAGGTATACCAATAAAAATACTCCGCCTGACTTGTTTGATACTTCTTTCTGAGTATTTATATATTTAAAGTCATAATGGTAAGAAATGAGAATGAACTCTTTTGAGGGTAAATAATGTCCCCAATACTTTAATATCTTAATGAGAATATACAAATCTCGATCACAAGCAAAACAATTTTGATAAACTTCATTTAACTTTTAACTAAATTATATGACTAAGTGACCTTCCTGGGTTAAGGACTCCATCTATACCAACATCAGAAGTATCATAATGTACCACAAGAACTTTGACGGATAATTTGGAGAGAAAAAAAAGATAAATTTAATTGGACACTTTTCAAAGCCTCAGAATAAATAAAGGTTTTGAGAACAGTATCAAAGATAAAAAGGTTAGCCTAGCCAGAATTATCCTGACTTATAAGATATTTGGTTAGAGAACCTCGGAAAACATTAACAAAACCACACAATATAAGTTTAAATTGTATAAAGGTACGCTTTTTAAATTGCTTTACAATTTATCCATTAAATTAGATAATACTTAAGGCAGGCACGCACAAACGCATATCCCGTCTACAAAAATTTTTGTACCTAATGTTTAAGCTCCACATGCTCAGTGAGGTTCTTACTTATATAGTAAATTAGAAACTATTAGCTCAATATGAAATCAATAATGTGCTGTGTATCACACAAAAGAGGAAGCTTATTGGGCAAGAATGAACTAGACTTTGATAGAATGTGTGTAATCAACTAAATGGTTTTAAAAAATAGGAGAAATCTCACAAGTGAGCGATGGAAACAGTACACTAGACATTCAATCACAAAATAGCAAACTAGAAGTGTATTGTAATCTAGTTGAAGCAATGGAGGCTTGCGTTGATACCTCGATTGTTTTATGAACTTACTAGCAACTTCAAAAATATAATCAAGTTCGAAAATACATTGACTCTCAAAAATCGACTAAATAGTGTGCCAAAGTTATAGTCAAGCCTTGAGGCTCGAATAGTAGTAGTTTTCATATTAGATTTAAACTTACGTGTTGCCAAAATGTAAACTCGGTAATTAATATGGAACAAAGAAATGGAGGCACTACTGAACTTAAAAGCAAATATTTTCTTGTCACAGTGGATATAAAATTCATAGCATAAACTTAAGGGTGATAACAAAATACTTGTAATATCCATGGATTGCCGACATCACAAGGTATATTGTCCTTCTAATTAGCCCATTTGAATAGAAACTAAATAACGCACAATAATCAGCAGGGGTTTGGTTCACCCAAGCCACATGAAGGAGTGAGGTGTGACTCCAGTGTTAAGACTAACTTTAAGTTATTTTTTATATAACATTCAAAGAACTCCTAGCATCAAATGATTAATTTGCATCTCTTACCACTGGAAATAACATATATTAGAAAGATGCTAGTGTGTTTTCAATCCTCAGAAGTACCCGAGGATGTGAAAATATATCACATAGAACATAATTGTGTGAAACTATCATTGATAAGTTGTAAATCACGAGAACAGTAATCATTTCATTTTTCAAAATTCCATATAGAAGATAAAATACAAGCATGGACATTCATTGTAAAAATAACAAATGCTCGAAGTAGAAAAAAAAATCTCCATATATGCACTCCAATTCCACACATCTCAAAAAAATAAAAATAAAAAATCAGTCAAAAATGAAATCACCAAGGTGGGATTGTTATCTCAATATTTAATGAAGCATTACCTTAAGACCATAGAGCTCAAGCAAGCACTTCATCTGCAAATCCTCCCCCCGATTTGATGGCAATTCTGTATAACCAAAACAAAATTAAGCATACATTAGATAAAACTAGCAGCACATAATAAATTAGAAACAGAAAAACAACCAAAATAAAAGACAACTTATTCGTCGGGTCAAACATAAGCTACTCTTTTGCTGGTTAGACTCGTAGCACCTAGAACATACTTAACTCTGTCTTAGGAGCACCAATTGCTTACCATACCTTGAATTCAGTGAAATGTATCAAAACTTTTTTACAATCCTCGTTAATACGATAAAAAACATGAGGAGATTATTGCACAGGGAAGTTATTCATCAGCATTAACTAGGTCAACAAAAACATTTAGAATAATGTTCATAATGATTAAGTACTGTTAGAATAGAATCGTATTGATGCAAAGAGGGGTATAAATACCTATTACAAGTTCTACAAGTAAACAAATAAAAACTGAATAAAAGAAAAAAAGGAAAATAAATAAAAACAAATCAAAACAACTAATACAAAATTTTGCATATTAATATTATAATATTCTAATACTCTCCCTCAAATTGAAGCATAGATAACAGTCATGTTCAACTTGGATTTTAAATAATCAAATAGTGGCTGAGAAAGGTTTTTTGTGAGAATATCTGACAGCTAGCAACTAGACGGCATAAATGGAACACAAATTTTCCCGGACTTCAGCTTTCCTCAATGAAGTGTCGATTAATCTCAACATGCTTGGTATGATCATTTTTTAGAATACTTTCAGGTATGACAGTAAATTTGTAATGACAATTAAAAAGGTTTAAATAGTAAATACTTAAACTGAAATGAGAATGGATAAAATTTAAGTGAAAGTTCAAGATTTTGTAAAAAAATGAGTTGTATTTTCTTTTGATCATTCATGCATAGCATAAACATCATAATTTAATGCATATTAAATCATAGTTACTCACTGAGTCATACTTACAGTTGCAATTAATATTTTATTTCAAGAGAAGAAACACTTTTAGATCGATGTGTCTGGTAGGAAACATTACAGAAGGAGGACTGTAGCTGATAAGTACTACTTATGATATGTTTAAAGTTTCTATTTATTGTTTCATTCATATGTTGTTAGTACTGGTTTGAGATGAGGTTTTCATATTATGATATTGCACTTTGTGGATTAATGACTTTTATATATTGAAATTTTCTGAAAAATTCTGTGAAAAGTAAAATGAAATGTTAATACCTTTCGACCGCAGTTCCCGTCTTAGTTAATTCTAAGCATCAGGTCAGGTCGTGACATCAGGTCAATTATGTGATAAAAAATGAGCGTTAGAAGAGATAACATTTATAGAAGACACGAACAACCGATAACGAGATAAATTTAATTATATTATTTTAATTAAATTCGATTAGTAGCACTTTCATCTGTTAAATAGTTACTCAATATAAAAAATTTAATTCATATCGTTTGATCGTTTGTTCCCATTTTGGTTAATTCCAAGCCCCGAGCCGAGCCATGACAATCATGATAATCATTTATATGAACCTAGCATAATTCAAGTATATAATGATCAATATTAGAGTTTATAAAAAAAAATATGCTGCAATAATAGAACTACAAATACAACTTTGAAAAAAAAAACTAAATACCTTAGCTTTCATAACACTATCAGGATTGTTCTTTATGGTAATTAAAAAATATGATTAAATTAATTACACAAAACATTTGTTGTGAAAAATGCAAAATGAACATTATTTGTTGAAGCCTACTTAAAATGCTTTCTATGCCAATATGATTAAGAGCCATTCAAATGTGAATTTAGAACTCAAAGAAATGCAAAAGCATATCAACAACAACAACAACAGATTATTCTAAATACCAACAATCATATTGATAACATAAACATAATATGTTTTAAAAGGAAAAAAAATGAAGGAAGGTACTAAAAAATAATAAGACTTATTTGGGTGATGTGCAGATCAATGTTGGACTTTATACTAGAGTTTATCGCAAAAACAGTAATGTGACCTCTCTGAAAAAGTAAACAAAATAGCTAAGTTTATTAACAATATAAAAAAAATACTTCAAGAATAATTAAGAAACATTGTCATGCAAATTAAATTCCCAAAAAAAAAAAAAAGTGAAAAATGCATAATGAGATATGAAAGTTCTCCTTTGAAACAAAAAACCAATAATTCATGCTGGATGGCAGAACTAAACTATTGATAAGTATTTAGAGGCTGACACAATTAATAGCTTTAGTCTTGCTAAATAAAAAAATGGAAGTAGCCATTAATTCATGTGCTGAATAACGAGAAATATGTGCCATATATTTATGTGTTTAACAAGAAAGGTGACTAAATAATGAGAACTACGTGCCATAGATTTATGTGTTTACCAAGAAAGGGGATACCGTGGTTATTTCCTTCACCCACTGACCAAAATAGGAAATTATATGATCAAATTATAATTTTTAAATTCTTTGTAATGACTAGTTATTGATTATTTTTGAAGTAGTTTTGAATACAAACACTTACAGGGGGAATGAACAAGGCTGGCTTTCTATCCACTTCCGCTCTTCTATATGATATCAAATCAAGAGCAAGGACCGCTTTCTAGCTCACGAACTGAAGAAAAAAGGACGATAATGCTTGACAAACCCAATTCTAAAATTTCCGGCATTGAATTTTCCCAAAAAGACAGAAGACATATTATTTTTCAAAGGCAACTTGTAATGTAATTCTTGCAAGAAAAGAGGCGCATAAATAATAAATGTTGGAAACTTCAATAAAATCCCCAATATTATAGTGAAAGCAAAGGAGGCCAATCTAAAGTGCAAGACTGTCTCATTGAACAAAAAGAGCCTAACTCAAAAGAAATTGACAAGCTAAGGAACTTCCTCAATTCCCTAGAAAAAACTCTTGAAGCATGCTTTCTAGCTCATAATGGAGAAAATTCTAATCATTATGCTTATAATGCCTCAATTAATTCCCTAAACGTATATAATAGATTCAAAAGCCACTGGTTACATGAGAAATCATGCCAACATTTTTTCAAACTTACAAATCTTATACCCAACAATGGAATAATAAAGGTAGACGCTAGATCCTTAACCATCATAGCAGGTCAAAAAAAAAAAAAAAAAAAAAATCCCTACTGCATTTGCTCTAAAAAATGTGCTTGGATCAAATCTAGCAATAAATCTTCTTTTTATTTATAAAATCCAAAGACCACAATTGCAAGTTAACATTTTTTACTAATTATTGTGCAATTCAAGAATTTATTATGAAGAAATCAATTGAGCAAACTAGAAGAGAAAACAGACAGCAAGCTAAACTATAGCTACTCAAAAACAACCATCACTCTTCCCATTCCTTCATATCTACTCTAAATAAAGGTAACATGCGGAACCAATTTTTATAAACTATGGCATCCCACCTTTAAAATCTTATATATATTTTCTTCTCCATTATATAAATGTTATCATTGAAAAGTTCCATTATGAGACATGGAATTCATAAACATCAAAGAGTTCCCTTTTCTGAAAATGAATCCAAATCCTTTACTTCTTCTTTGTAAATAATTCCAATATTTGGGGGCTTTAAAAAATCCCTCATATTTACAGAACTACAGAATTTGTCACATTCATTGAAAAAAGCACTCAGATGACATGATTTTATCTTCTTAAACAAAAAACTAATATTAGTCACATTCTTCTCATTATCTCTAAAATAAGAGAACAATTTGGTGTTAATATTAAAAGAATCATGATTGATAATAATCAAGATTATTCTAACTAAATTATATCTTATTTCCTTAATAAGGAATGTATAATTTATCATTCCTACCATCCTGATACCCAAAAATAAATTATCTTCTTACCTTAATAAAGAATATATTATTTATCATTCATATTATCATAAAATCCCACAATAATGTGAGATGAGAAAAATAAAAAATAAAAAAAGGCACCTCCTGGAAGTTATTAGGACTCTTCTCCTCCAAAATCAAGTTTATAAAAGATAGTAGGCAGAAATCGTACTAACCTACAAATATCTCATTAATAGAATACCCTAAATAATGATGATTTTGAAAATCTCTCGAAATAGTTATTTTTTCTCACAAACAATCTTTTCTTAAAACTTCATCAAAAAATTTCAGGTATATCATTTGATCACATTCACAAATATAGATCAATTTGATCATATGACCACTTATGTGTGTCTTTTTAGAATATTCATCCATTTGAAAAGAGTATAAATATTAACATCTGATCACCAACAAAATTTTCACTTACAAAAAAATCACTTTTAAAGAAAAATAAACTCCTCTCAAACTTGTTTTCATAAGAACAACCAAATGAAATAATTATTTGATGAATTTAATTATCCCTTAACATCCCAACTATAAAACAAAAACAACAGGAATGCATTACTCTCATCACTAAAGAGAATACAGCCCATCCAAAGTCTCTAATAAGCTCAAGTCTTGAACCATTATAAGGCAGCCACCATAGCAATGATCAACCTATTATTACACAATCTTCTATGTACCCCATAATCCATCATACATAAAAAATTCACCTACACAAAATTTTCCTTCTAAATATCATCCCCAATACCATTAAAATTCCAAGCACCCTATTTGAGGCCTTAAAAAAAAAAAGAAAATGCTATCATAGAATAGATGAATACCTTTAAAAAATCACACAAAAGAAATTGTTGAGCTAAGAAAAGGGAAGAAACACGTAGAACGCAAGTGTATTTTCTCAGTAAAACATAAAGTAGATGAAATTTGATAAGTTTAGTATTAGTAGCAAAATGATACATTCAATCCTATGGGACAAACTACTAAGAAATATTTTCTCCTTCAATTTCTTCGGCCGCTAGCCTTGGTTGATGTATAGAACAATATGATATGAAAATACCTTTTTTACATGGGGAGGTTGAAGAAGAATTCTATATGAATCTTCCACCAAAACACAACAGTTATTTCATAGAAAATATGATGTACAGATTAAAAAGATATTATATGTTATTAAACATTCTCCATGGGCGTCGTTTGATAGATTGATAAAGGCCATGTTAGAAATGAGAAAAATAAAGTCAAGGAAATCATACATATAAAACATTCTGCTGATAGAAAATTTTCAAAATTCAAATTAGAGTTTGAAATCAAATAACTTAGTAAGCTAAAAAACTCCTTACATATAAGTACTCAATTAAAAAAAGGAAAATTATATCTCTCAATAAAATATGTAATATGAATAATTTGATAGAAAAAAAAATAAAAGACTGCTTGTGAGCTATGTGGAACTCGAATTAAACTAAGTCAAAAACGAGATACAGAAAAAAAAAAGGAATAGAAGTTGACAAGGGAAAATATTAAGGATTAATTGGGAAATTAATCTATCAATCCAACACTCATCCTAGCATCACATTTGTATTAAGTCTTGATACATCCCCAGCAAATCTCCATCGTCT
>NEWO01000019.1:1600997-1631073 GCA_003013225.1 Phalaenopsis aphrodite | reverse complement strand
TAATGATACATTTTTCTATTCTTTCTCCTTTTCATAATTGCAATGTATACAAATGTAGATATAACATTAAAATGTTATGATGTGGGCTTTATATATATATATATATATATATATATATATATATATAAATTATGTATGTATAATTACTTAACTTTGATATCACTTTGATCAGTGCTAGAATTGATAGATGCAATAATGAGATTGAAAAGCTAAGCTACAATGAATGAAACAAATACAATCACAATTAAAAAATAACTTAACATATAGAAAGAGTAACATTAAGTTTGTAAGAGGCCAAAAGAGAATTTTAAGTTAATGATACATTTTTCTATTCTTTCTCCTTTTCAAACTTTCAAGCGTATAAAATTATAGTTCTCCATTTTTCCACTGCATAATCATCATTAATTTTGCCAAATCATAAGGTATATATAATGAGGAATTTCTTTATAAATATTTATCAACTCAAAGTTCACTTAGCCAAATGTAATGCAAAAGCTAAACAAACCATGCTATATATATGGCAGGTTCAATGATGGTGTTCACAACTATAGATATGAAATAATATAAAGTGTGATATGTTATGATTTGAGTAATCGAAATTAATTTCAATATTATCTATATGATAATCAACAACAAAGATGTATATACTTGATATCAATTAGATCAATCCTACAAGTACAATATTTTATGAGAATAACTATTAAAAGTGAGAGAATTATAAGATAATTATATGAGTTGATTACACTATGTAAGCTAAAAAAGTTATTTCTTACAAATCATTAGAGCAAGAGTGCCCAAACAATAATATGATGTTAGACTAAACAAACCTATGTTATATATGATACGATATATCTTAAATGCACAAAAAGTTAATTGTACTCTAAACAAGATACTAAGAGTATATACTTATTAAAATAACATAAGAGCATATTAATAATAAAAAATTTTGTGCAAATTTGGCGGCCTACATGGCTCGCAACTCGTGCAACTCCCGACTCTGACCCCTACAGTCTACAGACGTCATCACGACTCACTACAGCCTATGTGCCAACTGTGGTCTACGTGACTCACAGCTCATGCAGCTCCCGACTCCGGCCATTGCTGCGAATAAATATTATTGCAGTTCACCATTATGGCATATGTGACCAACTACAATCTATGTGATTCAAACTTCGTGTACCTCCCAACTCCGGCCTCTACAACCTACATACATCATCACAACTAACCATTATAAACTATGAGACTAACTACGACCTACGTGGCTCACAGCTCATGCAACATCCCACTACGGCCTTGATGGCAAACCGATGCTATTAAAGTAACAGTCTGCGGCCCACATTGTCAACCATTACCATAGCTTTAAACTATGGTCTATATGAAAACCACCATTTATAATATTCACGACTAACTTATGTCTCCATAATAATCAATTAGGGCTCTTGCAGCCCGCTATCATCGAGAATTACATTCATTATAGCTACTACAACTATTATCGATGAACAACTATTGTGCATTTATCATGATCAATGTAATAACCCTTTCTTCCCTAATTTAAGAAAAGAGTTGACTTGCATACTAGGTCAACTAGGCTATGGCACATGTTTTTTTACCCCTTTCCATGATTTCTGCATAAAAATTGAGGTGTTTTCTCCTACTTATTTTCTTTTATTTGCCTAACTTTATGTTAGGTTTTCATGCAGCCCTAAAATGATAATTCATTACTCTGCCTCTACGGACCTTAAGGCATGCATCAAAACTAAATGCAAATTAGAATTCACATATGCCTAAGAGTTTTAACTTTACACAAAGGTCTACCAAATTTTATCCCTCTCCAATTTATTTTCAAATAATCAAAGATCTAAACTGATCAAACAAACAATATGTCTTCACTATAACATATTGGGGAAGAGTCACACCCTCACAGCAACATTCACATTTTATCCGGCAATGAATGTCGTTACTACATAGTTTACATTCAATTTTATATGATAAACTCTACTTGATTTATGTTCTAGAGCATCTCATCAAAATGTGCAACTTTATTGCAAAGTGCAAAGCAAAGTGTATGATAAATTCTGCCCGATTCACTTTGTTGAAGCAAGTTTCAAAGCGTTGAAGTAAAAGAATTGGTCAAACTCTCAGTTTAACAAGAGAGAATAAAGAATTGCTGAATTAATTTAACTTATTTTATGAAAATTATGATTTCATTAGCTTAGTTATCATTTAAAATTTAGATTTGTTCTGAGTAATAATTTTTTTTATAATTTTTATAATTTTAATTATTACAATAAACAATTAATTTTTTTAAATATTTAAATTTGCAAGTTAACCTCTAATGTTTGCCATCATATTAGATATTACACTACATTCTTATACATATATATATATATATATCAACTGTTAAGTCATATTTTATATTTTATAATTATTAATTATAATATTATATTAATAATTTTATTAACATATTAACCTTTTTAGTTGATAAAAGTCTAGCTTAGCTTTACGCTCAGTGCGTCGTCGAAGCAAAACTAAAACTTCGTGCATCGCATTGCACTTTAATAACACTGAATATACTATTTGATAAATTCTTGGGAAATATACACTTTAATAACACTGAATATACTATTTGATAAATTCTTGGGAAATATACATACATAGCACACATTTTTTATGTATTTACATATCTAACAACTAAATTTTAATGTTTGAATTTATACCACCTTGGTATTAAAAATCTATGCATGAAAATATTTCTTTCACTCTTAAAAGTTAGTCATAAAGATAGTTTTTTATTTTAGGTAAGAGAATCAAGAATTATGTAGGTAAATATGAAAGTTTAGGTGATAGATATGTAAATACAAAATTGTGGAATGTATGTAACCTTCCCTAAATTCTTCTAGCATGCATAAAGAAAGAGAAGGCAAATCAAATAGAACCCTTAATGACTAGAGCCCTAAGTTACAATCACAATACAGGTAATTTAAAAGATACAAAAATAAAATTTCAACTAAATTTGCCCTTTAAGAAACAATAAGTGAAATCTAACTAAAACAATGAGAAAAACATACAATCATATAATCTAAACTAATGACTTGGAGTTGGGAGGCTAGATTCTGAGCTTTTTCAAGCCCTTCCCTACCCTTTTTCATACATATGTGGGACTAATATTAGCTGTTTAACTTGAGGAATCTTTCCGGGGTTTCTTATTTTTTCCTTGGCCCTGAGACTTCAGCTGTGTGGATTTGGAGATGAAGACAAACTCAGAAGCTAGAGGCAAGTGATCACTTCCAATATTCTGCAATTTAAAGACAATGGAATTCAAGCCTGAGGCACTGATGAGTTTCTCAGAAAAATGATCACAATGTTACTGTAATGATGATAGCCATAAAAGCCATGAGCCAGAGATGTCAATATTTCATATTATTATATGAGGCTTAGTAGGAGCTGATCCACTAATTATAGTTTAATTTACAGGGAATGACATAATTATAACTGCAGATATAAAACTTTTGAGTAGCATTTTATTAAATAAGATGAAAGAAAAAAAATCAACTTAGTATAAAATTAATCGTGGTTGATTCGATTGTGGTGCGTCAAGGTAGAAACTATTGTGTTGTGCAATCTAAGTTCTCAAAAGTTAGTCAATAGAATGCTAAAAATTAGCTCTTTGCATGAAATCACGAAAATTTATGACATGGAGTTTAAATTGCATGATAATTTCGAACAATTGTTGCCATTTGAGATTAAATTTACCAAAAGTCTAGTTAAATCTGAGTCTGTATTGTGATCATATGGCATGTTCCTAACTTACCCTACAACTGAATCAAATTAAAGCCCATTATGAGTAAATGTAGCTCATGTTCCTTGCAACCATGCCTACTTTTAAGTTAGTTAAAAGTTCACATGTTATGCTCGAAATAAACAGTCACTTACAGAACCATATTCTTATTGTTGAGTCAATACAAGGCGCATAATGACTTAATGGTAGAAAATAACCCTACAACGTTATATACTTCGAATGATAGAAATTTCAACATATAAAGCTCCTTCTGAATTCTTTCTAGATCTAATGAGCTTGACTTCCCATATATGAGGTTACTATGCTGTGAACAGGGGAAATTATTGCTAATAAAATAAAGGGAAATTTACACATGCAGCACACAATTCTTATGAGTTTAAATAACTCACATCTAAACTTTCATATTTACATATATATAGCAATTTGATGTTTTAAACCCATGCATGAAACGTGTATTTCACTTTCTAGAAGTTTAGACTTGTGTTCAAAATTGACTTATTTAAATGTTTGAATATTTGAACTTGATTTATACCAAATTCATTTATAACAGTTGAACGAGTGTTTAAACAAGCTAAAAATTTAAACTAATATTTAGATTTTCATATAAAAAATTCAATAAATAATGTTACAAATCTAATCGCCTCAACTAATTTATTGATTATAAACCCTGTAAAAAAGGAAGGTAACTCATGAACTTTGATTATATAGGATAAAATGTCTCATATTTTAGCATTATCATACTCATATTCCAAGTTTGCACCCAACTCCCACATTCAGATGTAGATGTTAGTTTTCTCATAGTGATATGCACTTGTCATTTTCCTAACTTTTTGGATAATTTTGTTGATATCTTTTATATTGAGTTGTTGCACATCATTATTTTTAATCAAATATAATTTACAACGATTGCACTGCACTTTCTCAACGTCAATTTTAAATTGTGTATAACTTATGAGCAGAATAAAAATGTGAGATATACAAGAGATTGGAGTTTCAAAGATCCTTTAACACTGCGATCCCTTCATTGTTTTCGATGCTTGCATGCCATAGCAACTCAAGGTTTCATATGTTTTGGATGAAACCGAGAGACACAAAACTGTGAGAGGCCAGAGTGAATGTGAGGTTTGACGAGTTTTAAAGTTAATTTTGATTAGCATTTCATATATTTCAGATAAATCTTATATATTTTCATATCTAACACCAAAATTTAATAAAATAAATATATAATTAAAAATTAATCAAAAATATTATTGATATAATAAAATATTACTACTAAATCTATAATTAAACAAATTATAGTTAATTATCATATATGAAACAAGTTTATATCGAACTTAATATCCAATATTTAATGAGTTAATTGTTGAACAACAAACGAGTTTGTTTGTGCACATAAATGAACAAATTCGACTATTGTTCATGTTTAGTTCACTTAAGTTCCGAGCTTATAAAAATTATTCGAGTTTGTTATTTACTAATTTGAACGAACAAGATCGAGTCTTAATCGAGCCAAGTTCGAGTTGTTTATCGAGTGCGTTGGTTCATTTATATTCCTATTCACCGATTGCAGCTCAAATTTATATCCCTCTACTTATTCCCATCTCAATCAACTTGCTCTACCTTTACTTGTAGGTTGACCCGTGAAAAAAATTTCTATTCTAATTTCTCGTACAATTGTGTAAAAGGAGCTTGATTTTCATGTATTGTGTGCTAATGATCTCAAATACATACATAAATTACCATAGCGGTATGAGTTTCTTCTTTTTTTCTATGGATCATCACACGAATTAAATAATTGTTCTCGTTAGATATTAAGCCTGTAAACCTTAAAAATTGGAATTTAAATCTGCTTTCCAATAAACTATGCTATTTTATCTTTATAAAAATTCATTAAAAAATTTCATTGCATATATATACTTTGCATCATTGTAATAGTTCCAAATGGAAACTTTAGCCCTTAATACAAGTATGATTAAGACCATTTCGAGATAGATCTCTTTTATGTGTCACCAAAAGAGAGAATTTGGGCCTTCTACTACAGCACATATCTTAAGAAATTATTGAAATAGGCACACCAAGTATCAAAAGGGTAGAAATTGCACCTGTTAGAGGAGTTGATAAAATTATTGGGATACAATTTACTTCGATGGAATTTGTCAGAAATAATTTGCATAAAACAGATTTAATATCTCAAACAAAACTCTTCAAAAGGGAATAAAATAATGATTCATAAAACCAACCCCAAGTGATTTGTTTAAGACTAATGATACAGAAGCAAAACCCTACTATTTAAGATGGCAAAAAATATTTTACTTATGCCTAAGGTAGTGCACTAATATATAAACAAATGATTTAAAAGCTAGTATAACTTGGTAATTCCATCATAACATAAAATATCACAAGCATATGAACAAGTGGGACTTTCTTGATGATTACATGGAAAAAAAAAAATGCAAAACGTTCAGTGAAATAAATTTCTCTAGCAGATCTATAAAATATACAAGAAACTTAACAAACTAACGAAACAGAAGTGCTGAATGATCAAGTCAAACCAAAGAAATTTTTGAAGGACTTAATAAAAAAAAAAAGATATTTATTTAATAGCTGTGATATCAAATCACAAATAAAATTGTTTATTTTACACGAAAAAAGAAAACTCATACTGTGAAGATTATAATATGATTCCAAGAGAGTTTAATCCTACATGTATTAGTTAGATATATATTTCTTTAAAACATACAAAAAAAACCCTTCAAAAGAAATAATTTCAAGAGGATAATACAATGGAATTTGAAATACGAGTTGTAAGAAGATTTTTAAGTTAGTATATTACAAAAACCAACTAGAATTTTGAAAATGAAAGAAGCAGAAGTGGGAAACAGAATTGTTGGTTCTATCAAGATTGGCATAAAAGTTGGCCTAAAAATGAATAAGATGATCTGGTGGTGAGTAAGGAGGTATAATAGATTGTTAAGGAAATTCAATTTTTCTAAAGTACTACTAACGCTTACAATAATCACAAGCAAGAAGCCTTGCAAACAGGACAATATGAAAAACAAAAGCTATAATTTTAATGATTTATTATGAAAGGAGGAAAAGCAATAAATAAAATAGCTAAAGCAAGAAATTGGAGATACATTTCCTTTTTTAATCAATTAGACATGCTAGAATGAACCTATTAGCGTATAAATAGATGAACACAAGAAATTAGTTGTTTTGAGAAATTATTGTATGAGAAGCTTAATGATTCAATCTTTCTGAAGAGCATAATAAATTAAATCACTAAATACATTTATCTTGACTACAAAAGGTGAAGTTCATATGACTCCATGATTACACCAAAAATTTATGTTGGATTTGGAAATTATAGGAGATATTGAATGAGCATGATTAACATATTTTTCCAATAAAATCTTAAAAACCAACGGGATGCCAAATATTTCAAGGAAACACGTTTAAATACTAATATTCAAGAATACGGGGATGTTTCACTTATGATAGGCATAAGGGAATCAAACTTATGAGTATATATTAAATTTATAGGAGAATCATAGAATATGAGCTTACAAAAGTCAAGTCAAAATTGGAGACAATTTAAATTTATGCCACAGATTCACTTGTGAAAATGACTTTTTTGCTTAGGCAATTAACGAAAAAAATCTAAAGAACAAAGTAAGGAACTTATGTAGTTTTTATAAGAGATGTATATTTTTGGATATAAAAAAAATATATAACCAAACTGATCTGAGTTAATTTGGTTCAGTTAAGTATTGATTTGATTATTGTCAATAATTTTAACTTCTTCGGTATTTTACTTTCGTAAAACAGATGAAATTAAAAACTGAATAATATTAATTTTTTTCAAGTATCAAATCAACAAAGCTCCGTAAACAAATTACATAAAAATTATTGTGGAAGTAATTTATTCCTCATGCCAAATTTATAAATTTTGACAAAGATTACTTGATATTTTTATAATATATGTAATTTAAGTTGAAGATAATTAGACAAATTGTTAACGTTAAATAAATTTTGGTTTATTAAAAGCTGAGCTGAACTGACCAAACTAAATTCAATTTTATTTCGTTTTATTTGAAAAAAAAGAGGTCGGTTTGACATTTGTGAACAACAAAAATAGATTGCTTAGCTGATTTCTAAACCAAATAATCCAAATTAATAAATGCAAAACCATATTTTTATGGATCATGAGAAGGCATGTGATTGAGTGTCATTATAATTAATTTGGTGTGCATTAAAAAAATGTGAAAGAAATAGCAGTAACTTCTAAAAAAGTCTAAACCAAATGAATTTGAACAAACATTTGCATGGCATATGCATGATTTGTATGGAGATAACCTCAGAAAATTAAGTTAACGATCATGAAAATTATAAATCTAATACTGATTTGAACAAGAGATATAAAATTTAATGCAAGTAGATAATGATAAATTTAAATCACGAAAGAGTTCCTACAAAAATTTTGAAAAAAATAAATGCAAAAAAGATTGAGTTAGATAGAACTATACAATTCATTGGGACAAATGCCAATAAATAGAAAATATCATGAAGTCATCGTATTAGTTCAATCCTCAATGAAATCGAATTGACCTTCGTGAACTAAGTACAAATGCCTTGAATTCTTCTCATAGTCCACTGTGGGTGAATTTATGTCCAACACTTTACTGAAATATTCTACATATTTAGTTCCAAAAGTAATTTAAAATAATGATATTATTTTCGCTACTAATAGTGAATATTAAATATATTTTATACATTGACATGAAACATCTATATATGACTATCATGGATAATTTAAAGGGTGAACACTTGACCTAGCCCATGCATGTATATGGAAGCATTAAAAAAAAAAAATCCCTTCATAGGAAAGTCTTTATGGTTCTAATAAGGAGAGATTTTGAAAAACTAGTTCAAATCTCTTCTCCTTTATTTGTTTCATCCTTCTGCCTTAAGTATTTAGGACGTTTATTAGTAATCAAGGGCTGCTTTTGGCCCTACAATTATAAAACAGTCCTATTATCCTGTATCAAGTAGAAGAAAAACATAAATAAATAAAACTTCAATTTTCTCTAAAAGTAGTATTGTATCGGAGCACTAATTCTAATTTGCAAGCATCATATTGTATACTTCATGAAAAAACAATGTGTGTGCGCGTGCGCATTAGGAAGAGTAAACTACTCTTTTTTTTTATTTGTCTTGATTACTAAAAATCATGCTAGGATGATGATCCATACAAAGAATATTTTTTGTTTTCTAATATATGTGCATATTTGATTGACATTACAGGAGATGCTGAAACTAGCGTCTGATATTTGTGTTTGAATTTCTGACGGAAATATTAGCATCAAATTTGTGGTGAAAAAAAAAATTTGCTATTTGCGCCAATTTTTTAATCAAATTTGTTTTCCATAATTCGACGCAAAAAGTATTCTGAAAATGACGAAACTTCAAGCAAAGTTGCGACGGAGTTTACATCGAATTTGTGTCGAATAAAGCGACTCAAAAATATTATTTAAATTTGACAAACTACATTGGATGCAAAGAGAACGAAAAATCCGACGCAAATAACACGTCTTCCACATTACTTAATTGCGTACAAAATTTTGGATACAAATGACCAAAAATAAAAATCCCGCGTGTCTATCCTTATTTTTCTTTTCCGAGCCTCTCTATTTTCCTGGAACCCTCGCGCCTACGTTCTCGAAGGCCTCGCTATCCTCCCTCTCGGTTTTGTTCAAAACAATCGCCTTCATCAACGAAGCTTCACAATACAGTCGCCATTAGAGCTAGCGGGGAAGGCAATGACGGTACGTGGCTTGCAGAGACCATCGAAACTCCCGTATTTCCCATCTTTCTGCTCCGTTCCAATCAAAAAACATTGAGGAAGGTAAATCTATTTGCACAATTCTTTCATTTTAATTGAGGAAGGTAAAAACATTGAGGAAGTCTTTCATAGATAATGTTTACGTGTTACGTATATATGAAAATCTTTGTGATGTATGTGTTATCCAAGTGCTTAGGTAATGTAGTGTGCATGTAAATTTTGAAGTTAAGGTGTTAGCTATGTATGTATATAAGAATTGAGTGGTTGTATGAAAATATTCATGGATAGGTAATGTGGTATGTATGTAAAAAATTTAAGTTTAGGTGTTAAGTATGTATATACATAAGAATTTAGTGGTCTGTTTGAATATCTTCAAAAAAATTGAAGTTTATTGGTTAGGCATGTATATAAATAAAAATTGAGTGGTATGTATGAAATCTTCATAAAAATTGAACCTTAGGTGTTAGCTATGTATACATACAAGTATTAAGTGGTATGCATTTACCTATTAGTAGAATTTATGTTGGTTGGTTGAAGTGAAGCAATATATGCATCGGGTCTTGTTCGAATTGATGGTGATAAGAAGGGGATGTTACTACCGGCATTAACGTTGGTTGGTTGAAGTGGAGAAATGCATCAATCGAGCCTACTGTTCAAAATGTTGGGGATGTTATTAGTAGAATTGAAGTTGGTTGTTTGAATTAGAGGAATGCATCGATCGGGTTAAATGTTCGAAGTGATGGTGATGTAAATGTGATGTTATTAGTAGAATTCAAGTTGGTTGGTTGAAGTAGATGAGGCATCAGGTCTTGTTCAAAGTGATGGTGATATAGATGTGAATTTTATTAGTGGAATTCATGTTGGTTGTTTGAAGTGGAGGAATGCATTAGGTCTATTGTTTAAAGAATAAATCACTTCAAAAATGTGTCATAAATATGGTTGGCCAAATAGGGTCGACTTTTTACTGTAAATATCGATTAATTTTTACTTTCCCTAATAGCTGCATTGATTTGTAAAGTTACATTTATGTTGCAGATGGATATTCATAATTTAAGAGTTTGGATGTATAACAGATTATATCCAGGATGAAAATGACTCACAGATGAATTCTTGAATGACATTGAGGAAATCGTGCAGGTGGCGTCGCAACTGCCCATCTATCATTCGGAGGGTAAGTTCTGGTGTCCTTGTGCAAAGCACAAAAATCAGGTGTTTCTGCCACCCAACGAAGTTAAGTTGGATCTATACCGCAAGGGATTGAAATCTAATTGTTTTTATTGGACTTCACATTGTTCTAAAGTTCAGTTCAAGCAAGAAGGTATCTCGATAAGTTATGCCCCTCTCGCAGAGAATTTGATCATGGCACATAAAAAATGATTCATGATGTTCAAAAAGCTCAATTTGTTGAGAGAATTCAACAAGAACCTGAAACACCGAACAACGAATCACAACAGTTCTATGACATGTTGAACGTTGCACAACAACCTTTATGGGATGGTTGCACAACACATACAGAGTTATTAGTGACGCTGAGAATGTCGATCATTCAATCTGATCTTAATATGCCCAAAGAAGAATTCAATCATGTATCAATATTATTGAAAGACACGAACCATGCAGGGAATTTAGTGTCAGATGACTTGTACAAAACTAAAAGGTTGGTTTCAATACAATGTCAAAAAATTGATTCTTGTGTTAATGGTTGCATGATATATTACAAAGTCGATGCAGTTGAGAGATGACTTGCCGATTTTATGGTGCGAATAGATTCAAACAAAGGGGGTCGAAAGAGTAAAAATTAGAAAAATACACCTACAAGCCTCTTTTATTTTACGTCCATACCCCGACTACAGTGATTGTTAGCTTCCATGGGTACAACCCCACATACGACTTGGCGCATTACTAGATTCGTTGATCCTAACTCGATAACTCATTCATCACATGGTGAGACCTGGCGACATTTTGATCATACTTACCCAAACTTTGCAGTTGAAACACGCAATGTTAAACTTGGGTTATGTGTAGATGGTTTCACCTCATACGGTCACGCTGCAATCTCGTACTCATGCTGCTCATTGATCATTACGCAGTACAATTTGCCCTTCAATATATGCATGACCGTGTTATTTTTATTTCTAATGTTGATCATACCAGATCTACGTAGTCCAAAGGGAAAAATTGATGTGTACTTACAGCCTTTGATTGAAAAGCTTCAAATGTTATGAGAAACGAGTGAGCTTATGCATGACATCGCTAAGAAACAAAATTTTCAATTAAGAGCGGCTCTTATGTGGACAATTAGTGACTTCCCGGCCTATGAGATGCCAGCTGATTGGAGCACAACTCGGAATTTGGCTTGTCCTTACTGCAAGGATATGTCGAAGGCATTTACTCTGAAACATGGAAGGAAAAAGAATAGGTTCGACTGCCATGGAAGATAACTTCACCGCAATCACTCATTTAGAATGAATAAAGATGTATTCTTCAAAACAGAGTTGAGGGATCAATTCCACCCCTGAGGATTACTAGAGTTTAAATATTACAAATGATCGATGAAGTACCAAAGTTCGTCGAGAGACCAGAGTTAGCTTCAACTCGTCTTCTTAAGTTTGGTGTCACACGACTAAGCGCAGCATATTCTGAGATTTTCCATACTTAAAGACTAATCTGATTGAATATAATCTTGATGTTATATAAATTAAGAAGACTTTTTTTTATAACATTCAACACTATTATGGGCATCAAGGTTAAGAGAAAAGATAATTTGAAAGCTAGAATGAACTTTAAAGAGTGTTGCAAAAGGGCTTTAGAACTTCAGGAGACAAATAAAGATAAATTAATAAAGCTCAAAGCTACATAATGTCTTAAAACAGATAAACGGAGAACAATTTTTAAGTGGGTAAGTTCTTTGAAATTTCTCAGTGGTTGTGTTTCAAATTTGAGTCGTTAAAGTATTTGGCATAAAAAGTCACGAGTGTCATATATTTTTGCAATGTTTATTACCTATTGCATTTAATGCATTGCCGAAGCTGGTGTTTGATCCCTTGATCGAAGTCAGTATATTTTTCACTGAGTTGTAAGCAGGAACACTGAATGCTGACTCGTTAAGACATCTTGATGTGAGTATTCCCCTATTATTATGTAAGTTTGAGCAGATATTTCTTCGTGGTTTCTTTGACTCTATGGAGATCTACCTATTCATCTATTTTAAGAAGACTATACAGGGGGGTTCAATGTCGTACAGATAGATGCATCCCTTCGAGAGGTATGTCTTCTTGATGCATACATTGCATGTAGCATTTTATTACACACTAAACAACCATAATATTCAATGTAAAATATTTGTGCTGCTGATTTTTAAATAAAATAAAAAAAGGTTAAAAGTATAGCACATCCTGAGGGATCCATCTGCGAAGCATGGCTATTATTTGTTGCAGGAGATGATAACTTTCTGCTCATATTATTTTAAACAAGACCATCAAAGAGTTCATATTGCAGGTGACATGCCTTCACAACCAAAATTATCTATATATCAAATAACAGGCGAGTCATCAGAGAAGCATACTACACGGTATCTAAGCAATAAATAAATTCAGCCAGCTGCATTGTACGTCTTAATGAACAACGACGAAATCCAACCATTTATACAGTAAGATTCATGATCCCCAAACTCAATATATATTGTCATTTATTATTGAGAATGTAAGTTATGTATTAACCAATTTGAAAAGACAAATAACAAAATTGTGAGCATAATATTTTTCTACAGCTTGAACATGAAAGATGAGTCTCTGATAAGTACGAAAATCTAAATAGAATTTCCAACATGACTCAAATTTTACGTAAGTAAAATTTACTCTTCTAATCACATGTGTATAATGTAATCGTCACATTTAAAGTTACACAAATGGTACATCTTAATTTGTTATAGGTTCACAATACAACCAACGGAAACACAAATCAGATCTTACTAAATCTTGTAAGAGGGTTTACTAGTAGTGTTACTATATGACAAATATTTGAAGTAAATGATTATAGATTCCATATGAGTTCTCAGTGTGAAGAGAAGAAGACACGTAACTTGTGGTGTCACTGTTAAAGGAAACACACACACACACACAACGAGATTAGCTACTACGGCGTACTTGATGAATTCATTTAAGTGCAATATCCAGGTAAAGCCAGCTACATTGTATATTTGTTCAACTGTCAATGATTTGATCATGTTCCAAATTGAGGAACACAAACACTGATGCCTTATGATATCACTGAAGTCAAATTGAACAAACGATTTGCAAAGTTTGATTCATTTGTTCTTGCATGCCAAGCTACACAGGTCTATTACATTCAATACCCTGGTAGAGTAAGGAATAAAATTGATTGGGTGAATATAAATAATGAACCAAGGAAAACTATTGAGCTGCATATTATTATAGAAATAATTCACCAGAAGGAAGATATGTCAGATTTTCGGATTCCGGGCAACACGATCAATAAAATGTCTGCGTTAGAGGATACCACGAGAAGTTTTGAAAAGATTGTTCATGGTATGGATGAAGAAGATGATAAGAACGAAGAAGAAATTTTAGGTTCATCTTCGATGAGTTCCTCTGATGAAACTTTAGATTAGTGGTTACTACTGCCACCTTTTGTCTTTTACATTTGTTGTATTGAGGCAAAGCTCTTTATTCTCATTTTTCTGGCTTTTAGGCAGTTGCTACTTGTGCCTCACATTTACTAAAACGTTTATTTCTTCTTAAGATTATTTTTTCCTAGCAGTACTAATCTTATTAATATCATTCATTTATTTGCAGATAACCTCAAGATGGTACAAGTGGTTAGCCATCTCAGAGACCTAGTGTTTTGGAGACACTATACATCACCTACTGTAGCAGGAAGAAAAGGTCTTCTACTTCTGCCACTGCCTCCACTACTGCTCCCCCACAAGTTGTTGTTGATGCACCTCCTGTGGCATCTGCTTCCGCACCCACTACTGCCACCCCTCCTATGGCACCAGCTCCTGCACCCGCTGCTGCCACCCCTCCTGTGACATCTGGTCTCGCACCCGCTACAGCCCTGTCTTCTGTGACGTTTGTTGCTTCCGTAACTGCTCCCACACCTGCTACTGGCACACCACTTGAGCTTGGTATGTCGGCTCCTAGCCACCCGATGATATATTTAGAGCTAGAAGGGGACTTGTAAGTTATTTTTAACATTGTATTATTTTTATTCTTCATGTTGTATGTTTTTTTGTAACTAATTTTGTTCTTAAACAATTCATTCCCTACTGGATGTTTGTCACCTGCATCACAAAGATTATTAAAAGCAGGTACGATCAGCCCTATCCCTCATGGAAGCAAATCCACTCGGAACTTATGATTCAGGGAGTTCGATGTATGATCATGTAATTTGAATCATTTTTGTAAATTTAATTTAATTTTTTATACTGACACAGAGATTATTATTAACGTTGCAGAGGTCCTTCACTGGCTCTCAGAGCAACACCATCATATGCACAGAATCTTTGAGATTCAAGGCAGACATCGCCTTAGAGACATGCTCACAATAGCCCGCCTGAGGGGGGAGCGGTCTGCCTGAATCGTCAAAAAGCTTTGGGGTCAGTTGACTGCAGCTTGGGGCTCTCCTGATTATGAGAAAAGGCAGACGAATCGGGCGAAATGGGCGACGAATCCAGTCAGAGGAGCTGCACTCCATATTGGCAACAAGTTTCTCATACGGAGCACTAGAGGAGGTTGATAAGATTCTTTTAAATCTTTAAAAATTAATTCAATCCTTGAAGTAACTTTGTAGCACTAATCAATTTGTACGCTACGCAGAATAAGGAGTTGAGTCATGCTCTCTCTATTGTGGAGTTGGATGTTCGCACTCATTGGTGCCTGAGAGCTGTGCAGTGAGTCTTAAAGCATTCTCGGCTGGTTGTTGTAAGTTAAAAACTATCAATTAAAAGTTTATTTTGACTCTAATTGTTGGAGTGTCAATTAAATATTGGTTTTAATTATGCATGAAGAGTTTGAGCAGCTTCGGGAGAGGCACTTGGCCACTCAAGCTTGGACTTCCGCCAATAGCAGTGATAGTCAGTCTACCACTACGTAGTTCGAGTACAAGCTTTGGACCCATGCAATGGGGAAGAGAACGGGAGGATTTATGGCCTTAGAGACAAGGGCATGGCTTTCGAGTTCAAGCTTTCCCGTGGCCCCTTATTGAGTTCCTCGAACACATCACAACCAGACCAGGAGGCTCTTGTCAGCCAGGTGGCTGTAATGAATGAAGAGATCCGCTAGTTGCGCTAGCAAATGCTAGGAGTCCAACATAGGGTCAAGAACTTTATAGCGCATGACAGAGACTTTAGCAGATCGCCGACGCAAGCAAACATTAACATTCATAGAGGTGGAGGAGGGGGAAGGGGAGGGAGAGGGGGAGGAGGGAGATCACGAGTAGTTTATTTTTATGTTTTTTTTTATTTGTAAGTATTATTTTGAACATGTATTGTGAAATTTTTCACTAACTTTATAATTCTTATTTGGAATGATTTGTGACAGTAACTTTTTTTTATTATTCATATGTTTTAGAGCTTTAATATGTGATATGGCTGGATATAATGTTGTATGTGACGTGAATTATATGTTGTATGTAGGTTGTGGAATTGTAATTGAACTTCTGAATTTTTTTTTGTATAAGTTCGCGTTGAATTTGTCTATTTTGCGTCAAACAACTAACGCTAAATTGACAATCATATTTTGTGGTTCATCAATATTATATGTCGTAAATTCGACGATAATCTGACGAAATTCTTTATCCTCTGATATTTTCAAAAGCAAATGTCACATATGTAGACTAAACAAATCTGACGCTAATATAACGAAAATTATTTGCGCCTGAATATTTCGACTCAAAATTTACGGAATTGACATAACCGACCCCGATTTACCCGCGAAAAAAATTGGACATAAATCGGATGCAAATCCGATGATAAACCTAAAATATCGTCGGATTTGTCTTTGATTTACGTATGATTTGGACGATGCAAATTTGCTTAATTCCTGTAATGTGAGTTCACTGTTGGTTTATTGGCTCTCCTTATTTGCAACATTTGGCTCTCATTTCTTTGATGAAAAATTTTAAAATTTATGCTATCCCTTGTAGCTAATTGATCCAGATCAGAATTAGATTTTTAGAAACTTATAGAACTGGCGCTGTGTTTGAAAACCATGAATTTTGGCACTGATACTATAATAGATTTAAGGATTTGTGGTAAGTAATGATTATATTTCTAAACATATATTTCTAATATTACAGTTAATACCAAAATTTCATCCTTTGGATTTGGGAGACTATTGACTCTAATTCTTTTTATTATTATAAATGGGAACACTGAGGCATGTAATTAGAGGATGCAGATTCTTGGAGAGTAGTGCAAATATTCTTCAATAACTTATAGCATATCATCTTGTACCAATAAACACTTATATACATATGTTGTGATTACATGTTTAAATGGAATTGGTTAAATAGCATATAATTGGGGTTTCTGATTATGACATGAATCTTGATTGAAGTATATTTCATATAATCTAAATTTCTCACAGAAGTTCTAATTGGCCGGTTATTGAATAAGCAATTTAGAAGAAATTATGAATTCCTCATTTTCATTAAATGAGATGAAATTTCGTCTAATTAACATTTTTTGGATGGTGAAATTGGCCAATTTGACATTATCTTGTACACCACATTCTAAATTTATAATAGTGCAATGACTCCACACAAACAAGAATTTGGTTTTTATTTCTCTTTTTGTATTGCATCTAGTTATATGAGGAATGAGCAGTATGAACTGTGTATGTGCGTTTGTGGTTTGGTGTTTGTTGTTACAGTATCACTTAATTCACAATAATATTCTAAAAAATCCAATTGACCAATACTTTGAGTAGCGAAATAAACTCAAATAATCAATCAAATGAGCATAATGCAATTAGCGCATAAAATTCAATATAATTAAATATAGAGGACTAAACTCGTGTTTTGATTTGACTTGTATTATTTCACTGCATTGCCACTAATTATATGTGATTTGAGCAACAAGAATTTTTTATGGTTATTAGTGTTAGGTTTTAGTTGCTGCAAGCTCTCTTGATCCAAAAGAAGATTCTGCAAAATCCAATTGACTTAATTCTTGGAACAATGAATCCGAGTTAAATAAGCTTAGAGCTTGTTTGGGACCATTTTTATATGTACTTTTGTTTTTGTCTTTACTTTTTTTTTCAAAAATATGTTTGTTTAGTGTGTTTTTTACATATTTTTATATTTTATTTCTAAAAGCAAATTAACATATTTTTTAAAACACTCAAACTAACTTTTAGGTGTTCAGTATTTTTAAAAACAATTGTACTTTATCAAATAGTCAAACGCTTCAAATCAAACGTCAACAAAACAAAATGAAAACAAAAAATAGAATAATAAAAAGCAATAGTGATCCCGAACAGCCACTTAGAAAAATGTAGAACGTCAGAAGAGTTTTACTGCATGTCAAAAAAAAATGTCAAGGAATGAAAAAAATCTCCATGGTATAAAACAAAGGGGTATGTTTACAGGAATATAAGTCATCATTATTTTTGCATTTACTTCATTGTTGAACAACCCATTAACACTTTGTTAGTTAATGCACATTGAGATGAGGTTTATTGCAGTTCTCTTTATTCATTGTCAGTTAATGCAGAAGTAAACACCTTTAATTAGGAACAACATAAGATTATAATGATCTTCTATTTCCTTCTGGGACAGGATTGAACCACATCATCATCAACTAAAAAGTAACATTTTAACGGATAAAGACCCAAGACAGCAAAGAGTATCAATACATAAAGAGTTGTTTCAATTTTCAAAATGCTGATTCTACGAACAGTGAAAGTCATAATACCTCTGAAGGTTTTAATCCTTAAAGAGACAAATTTTAAGCGTACTTCAAAACTAGATAATGTATTTTTTCAAGATAAAATTTAAAAACACGAATGAAATTCACTAAACAAACATGTTTTAAAACTAAAAGCGAAAAATAATAATAAAAAAAAGAAAAAGTGATCCCAAGTAATCCCTAAATAATCTCAGGAATCATCAAAGAAAAGAAGATATGGGTAAAATGAATAGTTACCCGGCTAGGGAGGCCACCTATACTTTTCAATGTAGAAATAGGCAGTGTATCCAGAACCCTAGCAGGTTCAAGCTCTCCTGAAAACCTTCAGAAAGAAAAGGAAGTTTATACCCATACATAGTAGCAAAAAAATTTAAAAATAATATAGAAGCAGCTCTACCATAAATAGTCAACAGTTCCCATGAACTTTGAATGATAAGTGGTAGCTAATGGTTCACCACAGGAACCCCTAGTCCTTCCAGTACGCTGAAAAGTGATGATGTACAATATTCTAAGATCACCAATTATATATTTTGGTCACAAGTATAGAAGGAAGCAAACTTTCTTTAAAATATATATAAATATCAGTACGTTGATGTAAGCATACGAGCTTTGCAATTTCAAAGGCTGTGTAAGAAGCTTGCAGCTTGAATGACCAGTAGCATTTTTCAGCTCTTCATCAGTCCAACAATGATTGATCAAGCTGAAATAGTGATATACTTAAGCCATAGAGATGGAACAGTTAACGAACATCAAATTTTATTAATAAAGTGCCAAAATAGTCTCCTGACTGTTTAGTAGGGTCATTTAGTCCTAGAGTCTAGAAGAGTGTCAAATTAGTTTTAATCCCCCTTAAAGTGAGGCTTAAATAGTCCTAAATTCGCATTTTTATAGACTCTGAGACTAAAATGACAACCTGCAAAGAGAGAAAAAAGACTTTTGATACTATATATCCGACTCAAACAAGTGACTATATACAATCAAACACACTAAAGACGAGAGATGACATTATTCATCAATAAAAACAGTATGTATTTGTCCATTACCCAGAAAAAATATGAAGATTAGGCTCCAGCCCGGAAAGGAATTTCCTATCATGTCTAGTAATATCCAGCTGCAGGAGGAATCAATAAAGTGCATAATATTTAGGAAGATTTGCATGCATACCACTCAATTCTTGTGTATGTACATATCAAACACCTAAACTTGGCATACATACCACCTTACGCATGAAAATGTGTATTTTACATTTTAAAAGTTAAATTAGTGATGTGAAAGATTTGGGATGTAAGAAAGCAAAGTTTTGGTATTAGATATATACATAATAGGAATTGGGTGGTATGTCTGTAAATGCCCCATAAAAAATAAAATCAAAACCATCAGTTAATAGGTTGGCAAAAATATGAGATGGTATATCACGACTTCAAACAGAACTAGCACGTTGATACATGGAAATGACGGGCCAACAAGCAGTATATTCACCTCTGATGTTGACAAGAACTCATAGATCGCACTCTGCAAGTGGGAAGATTAAAATTTAAAGTTAGCAATTACATGCAAATAAATCTATTGCTTAATGATGTGCTAAAAGATTTACATCAAAGCTGTTAGCATAAACTTATATATGAATGTCTCAAAAATTCTGCGGTGGTATAAAGTTAATAGGACCCAAAAAAATAACAATTTAAAGAAAGGAATAAAAACTTCTAAAGGATTGTTACTCCTAGAAAAGATAAAGAGGCGATTACATACATACCACCTAGTTCTTATGTATTTACATATCTAACACCTCCAATTTAATTTTTACATTTATACCACCCAAGCTTTCATATCACATAAAAAATACCATCATTTTAACTTTTAAAAAGTGAAATACACCTTTTCATGCATAAATAAGTTGGTCTGTACCTAAAAATTGAAGGTTAGGTGTTAGATATGTATATACATAGGAATTGAGTGGTGTGTATGTAAATCTTTCAAAGATAAATTATAAAATAAGCATTGACACTAATAATAGCTGCTTTTTACAAACTCAAAATTATCTAACATCTGCACTTCAAATAGCATGAACAAAGCTATAGCATTATAAGAAAAATAAAAATAAAAACATACTTCTGGAGTGCTGTTGAAATCACCAGCAAGTACTATTGGTATTCCTCCCCATTTCTCAGAAAGCGCATGAGCCTGCTGCAAAAATACGCGAACCTGTTGAAATGGAGAAAAAAAAAGTGACAGAATACCGCAGTTAATTGTTGAACTTCAGAGGGGTTACAACACATACTCTTAAAAACAGGAACAAAATGACAGAACACAAGAGACAACCTAAGGAAAGTAGTAGGCAGCAGCTGGACAGCAAGTAGGGGAGGATATAGAGGTACTGCAGCAAACAAGTTGGCAATGGGGAGGTGCAGCAACAAGCAACAGGCAGATGGACAGCGGTTAGGGGAGGATAGGTAGGGGCGGCATCAAGCAGTTAGACTGATAGAAGTTGCGGCAGGAAGCTGGGGAGAGATAAAAAGAGGGGTTTGGGGGGGTGGTTGTGGTTGACAAACAAGATGGGGCGGGAGAAGGAGATAAATGAAGATAATCACCATCTTGGAATAGGATACAGTCAGAGCACCACTTGTATTGGGATATAACACTAGCAAAGGAAAAGACGAGGAAGGCGGGAAAAGTCTGAAGCAAAAACTGAAACCTAATCAAAGGAAACTAACAAATTTTTATTAGTAGATAACTAACGGGGGAGACCCCTCCCCTTGGGCGACAGCCCTAACCCAGACCAAGGAGCCAGCATCTAGGTAAACCCCGCATTACAGAATCCCATTGAAAGTTAGAAAGAACTTAAACTGTACTTTAAAATAAGAACAAGATATAAAAATAAAGCGTAAAATCTTAAATGATACCATCAACATAAAGTTAGTTTTGAATATATTTTTACGATTAAGATTAGTTTTAAATATTTATTAGTATTCTACCCTACCATTGTACCGTTCATTTATATGATATTAAAGGAAAAAACTCTGGTGTGAAAATAGTTTTTTACCCAAATTACCATACCATCCGTCAATTACAAATAAAAAACTTTACACATTCCAAGAAATATATAGATATAGATGAGAAAGAACACAATTAGCTAAAAAAGGAAAAACAAAAATACATAAAAATTAAAAGTTTCATTATTATACTGAAATAATGAGCCAGCTGGGAAAGAATTGTATCAATCTTTTTATCATTTTTTTTTTTCAAAAATCCTCTAATTTTTTTCAATTGAACTTCAAACTGCCGAAGAAGCATCTCAAAGGAAAAATACCTGTCCTAACTTGATATCTCCGCGCTTCGGATTAAAAAGAACATGGATATTACCAATGACTACTCTTCTCGAATCAATTTTCTGCTTACCTGTCTATAGGATGATTGAAATAAACAACTATTGTGATTTTTCCACTTTCAGAATATAGGGTAAGAAATACTGAGCTTCTCAAATTCATGAGAAAGAAAATAGTATAACAATAACATGAGCATGCAAAAAAATAATAATAATAACATTTTGAATCTCTTGCAAAAGTTTATCTTTCAGAATTAAAAAACTAAGACAATGTTTGTTATATTTATGCTCTGGAGTATAATAAAAAATAATTTGATGAGATTAATGTTTAAAATGTTGCAGAATTGTAGCGTCAAGGAATACCTGCTTAACCAAAATAACAATTATATAATAAGATAAATAAATCATTAATAAATAATCTATAACTAATTAAAATGATAATTTTTTTATTATATCGAATAATCAGATTACATGAAAATGACTATTTGGAAACGGAAAGAGTTTTATTTCAATTTATGTCTTGGTTTATATGTTTCACTTTGTGGTTGTGTCTCTATGTTTTAGGACGGCATACTTGTAATTAAGAAAGTCAAGCCATTATAGGGGTTGTTTTGCGTGGGCTGGAATGGAGAGTTTTTCATTGGTTGTAATAACCTTTCTTGTATCATTCGGGGTTAAGAAATGTATTCAGCATCATGGAGTGGCGCCTAGGTGACGATCAATCATCTTTCTTTTCCCTTGATTGGGATTTTTGGTCCAAGCTCTTCTTTCTGAATTTTTCAAATGGCAAGTTTCAGTTTTTACCTTGCTCAGGTATCATCTTGGTATCAGAGCACAGTTCTTGACATCTTTTCTCTTCCTTCTCATAGTTCTTGTGCATTTCATCATTTTATCTTTCCATTTATTTTCGAATTTCTCCTTTCTCTAGAATTCTTTCAAGATCTTTCCTATTCTTGCAAGAAAAGTCTTGCGCTTTTGCAATACAGGTTTCTTGGGTTAGCAGTATGCTCTAGTAAGTTCTCCACGGTGAGAGCTAAGGCATAATCAAGTTTCTTTTGCCCTTTCCTCCTGTTTCCTTTCTCACTTGAGTTTCATCTATCCCTGAGGTTATATTCGGGCCTTGTCGTGGGTTTCTTTGCTGTCTGGATTCCCTGTTGTGGCCGCAATTTTCTATTGCCCAACAGCGGCTTTCCTCACTCTAGCCGTGGGTTTCCTCTGTACAACCATAGAAGGTTGATAGTCCCCCATCTTGGACTTCTCAACCATGCCGCCAAGGAGGGACAATGTTTGTCCAGCCCGTGAATTGCTTGTGTAAGAATTGCAAAAGAAAGTCGTCGTCTACAAATAATATTGGCATTTTTTTAACAGAGCGATTCGGAAGAATGTCAAAATGAATTTGGAAATAAGGTGATCGGCAAGAAAGAAGATAAGTTATTTCATCAAGAGACATCTAATGGTAATGAACAACCTCTATATACGTTGAGGTGTGAAAATCGACGAAAACCTCCAGATTTCAAAAGCAAAATCAACCTTCCTGATTTTCATGAAAGATTGGATCCTTGTGAATTCATCAATTAGCTACATACAATTGAATGAATTTAAAATTTAAGGAGGTGTCATAAGAACATATCGTAAAATTAGTGGCGATCAAATTAAAGAAGTGCGTCTCACTTCGGTGAGAAAACTTCAAGAGGATTTGATAAAGAGAGAAACTATCCAAGATCATATCATGTCAAAATGAAAAAACAAATGCAACGAAAATTCTTACCTCAGCATTGCCGACATGGAGTCTTCATCTGGCTTCATAACTTTCATCAACAAGAATTATCTGTGAAGGACTATATTGTTGAATTTGAACAGTTGGGGTTGAAGCACAATCTTTCTAAATCCAAAGAGCGTATTATTGCACATTTTTTGGGTGGTCTACGACCATCTATCGCTAATGTAGTTCAACTTGAACTATTATGCATATTATAGGAGGAAATTAACTTGAAGGAGAAGGTTAAAAAACAATAGAAATTGGGTATTAACATTCCAAAATGTATTTCTACCAATGATTTGGGTGGTCCCAGCAAATCAGTCCAATTTCGGGCACAGACCAGTGGTCGAAATGTTGAAAACAGCTGCAAAACTATTTTCAACTGCAAGGGACAACTACCACAATGAGAGAAAGAGCTACGTCCAATATATGAAACTTCAAAGGTCATGGATTCGGCCACATAGCCTCGAATTGTCCTAACCACAACATTATTTCATTGGTGGAGTAGGTTGATCTAGAGGAAAATAATGTGGTACAAGAAGGAGATACTAATCTAACGAGATCAAATAATACATACGGATGAAGAGGAATTACTTGCGACAAGATGTCTCCTAAGTATTAAAAAATCTTGATACTGCAACAAGGTAAAACAAAAATCAGTACTCCGAAACTTTCAGAAAAAAAGAAAAGCTTGGACCGAAAATCACAAGGGAAAGAATACATAAATTGAAATGAGAGATTGTTGATCACCACATAAAAGTCAATCGAGAATGCTGAATAAATTTCTTAAGGGAAGGATACGGGAAAGGTTATTACAACCAATCAAAAATTATCTCTCCCCAGCCCACACATGACAACCCTTATTTATAAAGGCTAGACACTTCTAATTACAAGTATGTCATCCTAAAACATAGAATACGGTAATAAACTAAAACACATAAACCAAGACATAAACTAAAATAAAACTCTAGTTCCTACGTCATTCACCCAGGGTAGGTAAGGTTCCCTCATATTAAATAATCATAAAATCTAATTTCTAATGAGCAGTCAACTCGGTGACATTGACAAATGACAAATGATAAAATCTAATCCGTTTGGGGAAACTTATTTGGTGCGGTGACGTTTTGAAAACGCATTTGGACTGTTTGGTAAAATGTGTTTAGGCAGCTTATGTGTTTTGAAAACACTGAAAGCAGCATTTTCACACCGGCAGCTTTCTGGCGGCGGTCTGGCTTTTCCAAAAAAATAAAAATTTTTAATAGCCACTGCACCTAGCTTAGCATCAGATTATTTTTAATCAATTTATCAGCAGATTATTCAATAAGCTGCAGCTGCCCCAAACAGTCTCTTAGTTTGATGATCCAAACATCTTCCAACATTATCAATATTGCAATTGAATCAACCGGCTTCAAGCTCTAATTTTGAAGCATCTCAATCCAATTGACAACAATTTCTTGAGAACTGGAACTAATAGGTATGGTTATTGTTGTAAGATATTCAACTTATCTCATATCAGGATAGGAAAGCAATGACTGGGATTTTAAGATTGGTTGTAGTCGAAGTAATGATGTTTGATCCATATATATCAATCTAATGTTGATGTTGAGAGAAGAGGAATCAATATATCATCTAGTTTGATCGCCCTGCAAATCCCTTTCAGTATAGGAATCTTCACCATCAGCTCTTCTATCAACTTTATATTCAAAGTTTTCACTCCAAAAAATTAATTTTCCTTTTTAGCACATCCAAGATTAGAGGCCAAAAAATAATAATTGTCGTGCATGTAGTACATGGGCACCAATGATGATTCCAACTTCGAATCTTCAAATTTGTAACCAAGAGAGCTGAAATGGTGCACGAGCTAGCACTACATCTCAACAAACTTTTGTGGATCAGCTTATCCAATTGGCGTTGAAGTTGCTCTTGCTCTTTGGGAGACAACTTATATGCAGATTTGTCGAAGATGACCAAACCAAGCACAAAGTTAATGGCATGTTTACCTCTCACAGTAGGCAATTCTACATAAATCTCTGTCAAAAATATATCTTTAGACTGTTACATCAATCCCTGCACTTCGTAATGAGTTGTTAATAGTTGTCCAGAACTCTTGGTTAAGATCAAGAGGTACCTCATAGTTGTCTCCTTAAGAGATTTCAAAAGCTTTCAAAAATAATAAATAAGTGTTGATTTCAGTCCTTACCTGAATCCCTCCTTCAAGGTCAACCAAACAATATGTGACAAGCGTCTACAAGATTACATCACATAAAACTTGCTCTTGAAGTTTTTGACCGATCGAAAACAAAACAATGAATTTTCGGTTGACCGTAATTTCAGCCTCTTTACGTGAGTTGGCAAGGATGGGGATGATGTTAATCAGTTAGCTAACACTTCTCCGCCATGGTTATGGCAAGCAAGTTCTCACAACTTACACTATTGATAATAAAGTTACAAATCTTATCCCAAATTGTGCACCGGGTTCTAAAAATGTTATGTCGTAATCAATTTTATTGGAAGATTGTTCGACACTAGTTGACATCTTATCATAAGTAAATCTTCTTCATCAGCATGTACGATTTAGTCCTTCGTTGGATTAGTATCTTATTCTTATACCAAATCAGTTTCCTCTAGGTCAACCTCCTCAACCAATGAAATAATGCATCGATAAGGACAACTCAATGTTATGTAGCCGAACCCAAAACATTTGAAGCATCGTATACATGATATAGTTCCTTCCACACATTGTCGAACCCAAAACATTTGAAGCATCGTATACATGATACAGTTCCTTCCACGTTGTGGTACCAATCCCTTGCGTGTGGAAAGCACTTTTGTTGTTGTTTTCAACATTTCGACTATTGGCATGTGCCTAGAATTGAACTTATTAGTTGAAACTGTTCAAAGCATTGGTAGGAATGCATATTAGGTGTTCTTACCCAATTTTTGTTGTTTGTCAACCTTTATTTCAAGATCACATCTTGTAATGTCTAGAACAGTTAGAGTTGAACCACAGTAGTGATAGATGGTCATAGAACACCAAAAAATTTGTAATAATACTCTGTTCGGGTTCGGAAAGATTGCACTTCAAGCCCAACTATTCGAATTCAATGATATATTACTCCACGGATAAATCTTGCTGATGAAGTTTATGAAGTTGAATGAAGATTCTTGTCAATAATGCTCGGGTAAGAATTTTCATTGCATTTCTTTCTTCATTTTAGTCTAAGAAGTTATCTTAGATCTTCCCTCTCTTTGTCGAATCATCTTCAAGATTTTCCACCAAAGTGAGGCGTTCTTCAAGTTTTACTAAGTTAACGATATGTTTTTGGGACACCTCATTAAATTTCATAATTCATTCAACTGTATGTAGCCAACTGATGAATTCATCGGGATCCAATCTTCCATCAAAATCAGGAAGTTTGATTTTGATTCCCAAATCTAGAGGTTTCCGTCAATTTTCACGCCTTAACATATGTAAAGGTTGTTCATTACCACTAGATGTCTCTTGATAGAATAAGCTATTTTCTTCCTCGTCGATCATCTCATTTTCGGATTCATTCTGACGTTCTTCTGGATCTCGTTGTTCAAGAAGCACTATTCTTGTTTGTACACGAATTCCTTGTTAAAATTCTTCCACAATCAAATCTTAGGATGGATAGACATTGTCCCTCCTTAACAGCATCATTGAAAGCGGAAAGAATCACAAACAAATGCAGGGATAAAAATTTGTTCGCAATTTTTGAGCAAAAATTGGAATCAATAAATCTAAGATGGAGGACCGTCAACCTTCCACGACTGTACTAAGGTAACACATGACTGGACAATAGAAAATTGCGGCCAGAGCAATGAATCTGAATGGTAGAGAAACCCAATGCAAGGCCAGATGAAACCCACGGTAAGGAATGATGAAGCTCATGTGATAATGGAAACGGGAGGTAAGGGCAGAACATGCTAGATTATGTCTTAGCACTTACTGAAATCTGAAAAGAAAACATTGGAAACCTGGACTACAAACTGAAGAAACATGGATTGCAAAACTGCAAGACAATTCTTGCAGACATTGAAATTTAGGAAAAGCAAAAAAAAATCTGGATAGAATTCTAGAGAAAGGAGAATTTGAAAAAAAATGAAAAGAAAAACATAAAATGTGCAAGAACTCAGAGAGGATGGGAAAAAATGTGCAACAACCGCGCTCGGATACCAAGATGATACCGTAACAAGATAAAACATGAATCTGCACTTCAAAATTTTCAAAAAAGAAGAAAAGCTTTGACAAAAAATGCCAAAGAAGGAAAGAATGCATAAATTGAAATGAGAGATTGTTGATCATCACCTGGGTGTCACTCTAGGATACTGAATATAATTATTAACCCAGAAGGATACGAGAAAGGTTAATACAACCAAACAAAAACACTCTCTCCTCAACCCACACAAAATATCCCCTATTTATAATGGTTAAACTCTCTTAATTACAATTATGTCATCCTAAAACATAGAGATAATAACAAACTAAAACATATAACCAAGATATATAAACTTAAATAAAATTCTAGCTCTTGTGTCAAATCTTTCAATAAAGATTGGTTATGACATAACATCTTTAGAACTCAGTGCACAACCGGGACGAGATTTGTAACCTTATTATGGACGATAGTTTTGAGAACTTGGTTGCAACAACCATGATAGAGAAGCTTGAGTTAACTAATCAACCTCATCTCTATCCATACCAACTCACGTGGCTCAAAAAGAGGGTTGAAATTAAAGTCAACCGGCAATGCAATCCATGGTGTCATTTTCGCTCGGTCAGATATTACAGGAGCAAGTTTTATGTGATGCAATTGCTATGAAAACTTGTCACATATTGCTTGGTTGACATTGACAATATGATCGTCGTATAATTAACTATGGGTATGTTAACGCTTATTCATTTATCAAAGAGGGAATTCAAACCACTTTGGTGTTGTGGAGGAGATTCATATCGGGACTGAAATCAACACTTTACACCTTCATTGCTTCTGAAAAATCATAAGGAGACAGTTATAGGGTACCTCTTGATCATAACTAAGACTTTTGGATAGCTATCAGTGACTCCTGTCAAAGTGCAGAAGTTGATACAACACTTAGAAGAAATATTTCCAACAGAGATTTCTATAGGATTATCTCCTATTAGAGAGACACATGTCATTGTCATTGTGCCCAAATTAGTCATTCCCAACAAACCTGCATATAGGATGCCTTCAAAGAATCACAAGGAACTTCAACGCCAAGTGGATGAGCTGAACTGCAAAAGCTTAATGCGACGTAGTGCTAGCCCATGCGCAGTTCCGACTCTATTGGTTCCAAAGAATGATTGGTTTAAAGATTCAATGTTGGACTCATCATCGGTGCCCGTATAATGTATATAAAGACGATTATTTTTTTGCTTCTAATCGTGGATAGGCTCAAAAAAGAGTCAAATTTTTCGGGGAGAAAAAATTTTAAAAATGTAGTTGACAAAAGAGTTAATAGTGAAGATTACCATGTTGGGTGAAATTTGCAGAGTAATCGTATCAGTCGATATGTTGATTCTGCTTCTTTCAACCATCAGCATCGGACTGATAAACACAGTCATATGGATCCAGTATCATTACATCGACAACAATCAAGCTTGAAAGTTCAATCACTGCATTCCAACTGTGATATGAGACAAGTTGAATATCTTCCAGCAAGAATTGCATCAATTAGTCATGGTTCTCAAGAAATTGATGACAAGTGGATTGTAATGCTTCAAAATTGGAGCTTGAAGTCCCTTGATGCAATTCTAATGGTGATAATGTTGGAAGATGTTTGGATCACCAATTTAACCTAACTAGGGATTAGAGCGGCTCCATGTTGACCTCATTTTTAGTGAGGTCTAGTCTTTCTCTTAGGATTTATGATCTACCCTTAGGGGTCTCCCTTTAACTATCTTAGAACCTTAGAAGTGGGACCTGCCTCGTTTTAGAAATTCGACCTACTTCCGTCCCCTTTTGGAGTTTCGCGTGGGTGGTATCGACTTCTAGCACTTAAAATGATGAAACCAACATGAGGAAACCCAAAAGGGATCCCTATAGGACCTTTCTGAGCCTTAAGATGGTCTTCTGCACAATTCGCACTCCCGCGCGCACAAAACTTCACAATTCGGGGAGTCGACACGTCTGATCGCCACGATTCACATCGTTCGCACTGTTACCTGTCGAATGCTTGAGTAAACCTTTTGAGGCGATCGATCGCGGGTCGAAATTTTGTGAAATTTGAATTTCGATGCGTTTTTGACATGATTGTCGACGACGTCGTCCGAGCGACCCCGGATGACAAAACAGACTGCACCGGCGCGTCCGGAACGTCGATTTTGCCCAGGGAGGACACTTATTTTGTCGCGTCGCCGCGCCCGAGTAAATCGAATATAA
>NEWO01000019.1:1585834-1597459 GCA_003013225.1 Phalaenopsis aphrodite | reverse complement strand
CCCTCGAGAATAAATATACAGCTGAGTCTACTCCCATACGAGTGCTTGCGGTCCCCCTCATCCGAATTTTCTTCTTGTTTTATCGAAGTTTTGGGACATGGCACTCTTGATACTTTTCCTTTCTTTCGGAATTTTTCCAGGAGTTTTTGAGAATTTTCTTTTACTTGAGTCTTTTTCGTCGAGTTTCTCGAGTTTTTCCATTTTTCCTTGGATTTTCTGGATGACGTTTTCTTCCGGACTTTGCTTTTGAGATGCATTTAGGCTTGCTATGCTTAAAGAACATCAAATCTCACGGGCGTACAGATTTGCTTTACATTTTACAGCACTTAATTTTCTTGTTTCTACCTACTACCGTACTGTAAAGCATGTTACACTTGTCATGTTCCTACCTGCTGTTGTTCTTCATGTATAGCATGTTATAATTTTTCTGCTTCTACCTGCTACCGTACTGTAAAGCATGTTATATTTATTATGTTTCTACCTGCTATTGTACTGTATAGTATGTTACACTTGTCCTGTTACTGTTCTTCATGTATAACATGTAATACTACTATTGTTTTTGCCTACTACTGTTCCACGTGCATTCTACTGTTTGTTCCTGCATTGCACACTTTACATTTTATAGTTTCAAGCATGTTTTCTTTTTTTTTACATAGGATATTTAAAGGACTACAACCATAGGGCTGTTTGATTTGACACTATAACTGGACACCCTAGAAAACTTAAACTCGTCACTTCGGGGAGCTTGGAGCTAGCGCAGTGGGCAACAAAGTCATCTTCAACAGTAGAACATGTCTTCCCAGCAAAACCATTTTTTTTCGTAGAAATTAAACAACAATTCATAGGATTTTGAGGTTGTTTGTCTGACGCAACATAAAACCTCAACATTTTTCTTTAGGCATTCGTATAGCTCTGTTGTACGATTTAAGCCCTAGCTCGTTCTAGGTTCCGAGGTTGTCGTCCGGTACGACGTAAACTCTCATATCTTCTAAGCAATTTGTGTGACTCTGTCACGCAAATATAAGTCCTAATTAAATAAAATTGACAGGATGAAACACTTTAATAATTTCTTCTCAAAACTGGAGTCAAACCATAGGATAGACTGGGAAGTCACTGAGGTTCTCCTCAGGATCTGTGGCCTCCCCTAGTTTATCTTCATTTGGATTCCTCAACAATTTTCCAGGTTCGAGCATTTCCCCTTTCACACCTCTTCGTCCGATTTCGTTGAAAAGTCTTATTCTTTTGACTTCTTTGAATATAGCATTCCCTGATTTTTATTGAGAGTTTTTTTAGGTGAGTTCGGTCATTTAAGATTTAATTAACTATAGGGGTTTGCCCTTATAGGAAGCTTTTCTGAACCCAGCCTAAAATAAACCCTATTTAATTCTTTGTATTAAATAGGGGAACTTGTCGGCAAATAAAACGGTTTCGCAGACCAAACGGATGTCATATCTTTCTTAGTTTATTTGATCGAGTCTCATCCTCAAGTCATGTGTTTATCCCTCGAGGTAGATACAGGATTTGAAGTATAGTTCTCTTTCATTTAATCTGCGAAAAATATGAGGTCAGTTTGATTTCATATTTTTTTAAAATTATATATATATATATATATATATATATATATATATATATATATATATATATATATATACACACGTAAATTAAAACGTCCTTCCGAAGCGGGCGACGGGATTTCGATTCCGGCGACCGACAGCTTCTTACGGACGACCCCCCAAACATAACCTCCTTTTTAGCTGCCGACACTCCATTATTTTTCAATATCTTTGGGTTGGTTGCTCTTTATGAAATAGATTCTGAGATTGCTCAATATGAGGAAACCTTGCTAACCCTGCGAGAATGACGCAGGAGCTAGAGTTTTATAGTTATTTATGTCTTGGTTTATTGGTTTTAGTTTATTGTTGTGTCTCTATATTTTAGAATGACGTACTTGTAAGTAGAAGAGTCTAGCCTTTATAAATAGAGGTTGATTTATGTGGGTTGGGATGGAGAGTTTTTTATGGTTCTAATAACCTTTCATGTATCCAACTGGATTAACAAGTGTATTCAGTACCTTAGAGTGACACCGAGGTGATGATCAACCATCTTTCTTTTCAGTTAATGCATTCTTTTCCGTGAAATTTTTGGTCCAATCCCTTCTTCTTTTCTAGATTTTTCGGATAGCAGATTTCAGTTTTTACCTTGTTATGGCATTAGAAAGCTATCTAAACCACCATTAAGGTAAAGAAACCCTTCAGCTTTCATATAGTTAAATATTTCGCACAACAAAATTCAAATCCTATCAAATGCCTTAAAAGTGTTTATGTTGTAAAGGGAAGTTGAAGCCAAGTAAAAAAGCGTTACCCATTGGACGCTACAAAATTAATAAAGGAAACGAGAGTTTGCTTTAAATAATACATAATATCTTTATAAAAGAGCAACCGTAGCAAAATTTAACAAAATATAACATCCTAGCTTAGTAGCATATCAATTGAGACAAAAAGTTGGCATCAAATAATATTATGGTCTAGTTACAGGCTTACACTTAAATCAAATTAAGAAACTGAATTTGAAAACTGAAGTAAATAAGCAAAAATGTATGAACAATGGTGAAGAACTTTCTATAAGAGAATAGCCACAATTGAATATCTTCTATAAAAATAGGCTTAGACTTTGAGTGTCATTTGCAAATACAAAATAGTATGAGTTAGATACTCAATTTATCAGTGGAGGAACTCTTTGAGAAATTGTCTTTCTTATCAAATGGTCAACAGTATCAAAATCATTTTGTGTGCTTCATGAAATACTTTTCTATATTCATTCTAGTTAAAACCTGCATTTAGCATTAAACTTAGTCAAGCTAAATGCTCAGCATGAGCGTAAAAGGGGCATGCACACAAAATCATTCAACTTGACGGATGCATATAGTCATATCAAATAGGATGCCTACCTTATAAGTGGAGTTCTTTAAAGGATATCATGTCATAACAGTCATCATATTTTATAACCATTTTCCAATTTTATATGCAGTTTGAATTATTTATTTTGATTTTATATAACTGATCTTTTGTGGAGTATAATTTAGCCAAGTTCTTTTAAATAGTTATTACATGCATGTTTTGTTACACTCCTTCCTAACCAGCCTTCTCATATAAATTTTTCCTAATCCAATTGTGCATGAAGAATAGACATTTACATCACGTTACACATCATAATATGCCTTTGAACACTGCCGGAGGTGTCACATATAATTATTTTCTGCTACATGGAGACCTGTCAGTCACATTTTATATACCTCGCATCACATCAAGAACATGTGCTCGGCATATATTATACACAATTTACATCTCTCATCTATAGGCTTTATGATTTATTTTATGTGTGTGTGTGCATGTGTGTGTGTGCATGTGTGTGTGTTGCAATATATCTGAATTACATCTTCCTTACGTTTGAGGAATCTCAATTTTTGGATGGTATAAATGGAAATGGAAATAATGTGATGAGATAATTGATTCAGCATGGATTCAATCCACTGCAGTAAGTTCTGCATGATTTTTTTTTTTTTTTATTCGGACTAAAGCTAACAAGATCTCAAAAAAATCTAACAAGGACACCACTCAAACATCTCAACTAAATGTATAATGCCATATTTAAAATATTTTTTTTTTTTTCAATAGCAGTCCAATTGCTCGGTTAAATTGGAAAAGAAATGTAAATTGAATAGATAAAAATTCTTCCACAAGGTCATTGGCGCCATATTTACCTCAAAAACAAAAAGTTGAGCTACATTATCACGAAGATCAAGATCTTTGAACTCAATTTCATTCCCCTCAAGCAAGTTGAACCTAAAAGCCAAATAGAAGCTATCATTCCGCCACCAAATGCACGGCTAACAGTTTAAGTCTTCATAGGATATACCTTTCATTTTTCCAAAATATTGCACATCCATCCTTAGCGACTCCGGTGCGGCGCTACAAATATTTCATGCCCAATCAGTTAATGATAGACAGAAGTCAAGTCCGCTTCCAACAAAGAAATTCACTACCTTGAATCTACCAACATATCCGTCTTTCTTCAATTTATTCTCAATGTCATAATATCTATCCACTTCCTGAAAATTATGAAGCATGTGCATCCAATAACGCTTAATTCGGCACAAATAATACGAAAAAAAAAAACATGGGACCTCAAAGAACAGAAAGAGTTAAGAAACATGCTTGCCTGAAGGCACACTATATCAGCATTCCATCTCCTTATATCCTCACAAACAAGCCTTTTCCTTGATTCCCATTGAATTGCATCAAAGGGAACATTTATATAAAGGTCGGGGTGTTCCATAGAATTATTGACACCCAGGATGTTGTAAGATATGAGCATAAATCTATCTGTCAAACAGCCATCGAACATGGGGCAAATTTTTGCAAGATAAATTTGCAATACAATTACTTTTAAAAAAAATGTAAATTTTGCTTATTTACCCCGACAAAGAAAGCCCTTCTTTTGCTTCTCTTCCATCACCAATGCAAGTACAAATAATCAACAATCTTACTATTTCTCTACTCAATGTCTTTACATAAAATTCCCAAACCAAGGGACAGTCAGTATTCGACAGTATACAAGTCAGCCTCAAGGAAAATCACCAAAATCCTTATCCTTCAAAATTTCCACCAGTAATCTCCATTATAATATTAATAGTAACCACTTTTTGTTATGTTGTATAGATAATTCTTGCAGTTTTTTAAAATCATCATCAACCCTTCCTGCCTAATTTAATCCAGGTGATCGCCTCGGCCCACATTATTATTACTAGCAATCCTAAATATCTAACTTTTAGCCCTTCATCAACAATCATTGCTTCACTATTTTTTTAGTCAAAACTTCATAAAATCTGCCTTACATAGTTATAGATCACCGTTGTAATTTTGTTGTCCAAATATTAGCTTTTTGAGGCTACTGGAGAAAATCTGTGAAAATAATTCTTGCAGTTTTTTAAAATCATCATCAACCTTTCCTGCCTAAGTTAATCTAGATGATCGCCTCGGCCCACATTATTATTACTAGCAACAAAATTACAAAATTGCAACTAAAAGTTAACCTAAAGATCTAACTTTTAGCCCTTCATCAACAATCGTTGCTTCACTATTTTTTTAGTCAAAACTTCATTAAAGCTTCCTCACATAGTTATAGATCACCGTTGTAATTTTGTTGTCAAAATATTAGCTTTTTGAGGCTACTGGAGAAAATTTGAGAAAAAATGTGCAGCTTTTTGCATCCAAATGACAAGTACAAGCTACCTCAACGTTTATGCTATCACAAAAAAAAGTTAAAAACTTGAACAATCCCAAGCCTACAATTTCCTGTGATACCGCTAATTATTATTTTCTGGAATGGTGGGCAATAAATCATAAAATGTATAGCTCCAATCTGAGATATGGAGAAACAAAAAAGGTATAGCTCTAATCTGAGCTATGGAGGAACAATATTCTCTGACAACTAAGCCACCCATCCTTTCACCTTGCTTACAGTTTCTTGTATACCTCGTATAACAGAAGGAATTATAAAAAATAGCTTCTATTCCGTTATTCCAATAAAAACCTCTTTTCTAAACCAAATAACTGCGAAAACCATAAATTTTCTCAAACAACAGCCCTTGACATCTTTCTTAGCTGTTTTTCCACTCAAAAAAGAATGCACGCAGCCAAAAAAGAATAAATCCACCATCTCAGAATTCTGCATAAGCCCGCTAATATCTCAATACGGTGATTTCCAAGAAATCGCCCTCACACAAAACCCCAGAACCCAAATATACTAACCAAGATAATAGATTACTATTTTACCTTCTCCGGACTCAAGCAAGTCAGAGGAGTTCTCAGCTTCGACCCAACGGCGGTAGGTCAGTGGGCGATGCCTCTTTGGATTGTACCAGCGCCGATCTCTGGGCTCACCCGAGCACCAATGGCCGGCAAGTTCGCATCGAGTGGTTCGCTTCCGGTGACGGACAACCGCAGTCGAGAGAAACGACGTGCTGCCGCCTAGAAAGGAGGCGTCGCAGCCCATTGATTGGCGCGGAAGGAAATTGGTATCGCCGAAGGTGTGCATGGTGCAATGGGCAGGGCTGGGGAGGCCCGCCCAGTTTGATTTTTGAAGTCTATCAATTAATTTTAGAAGAATTTACATATTGAGTGTTGGTGCATGTGCATAAATACCACCCAATTGTTACTTGTTTCCATATCTAACACCTAAATTTTAATTTTTATAATCACACCACCCAAATCTTTCATATCATACTAAAAATATCAATTATAACTTTTAAAAAATGAAAAATAATTTTCATACACAGAGATATAGAATGAACATTGATAAGACATCAACAAAACTTATTATTTGGCATTAATCTCGATACAATTAGCACGAATCAAAGAGTGCTTTTTTTGCATGAATGTTCAAATTCAAATTAAAAATTATCTAATGCTCTATTTTTTTATTAAACTTATAATCAAACTGATCAGCTCTAAAATACTGACTCAATGACACCAAAATTAATTTAACACGAGTTGAATCAAGCCTAAATCAGCTCGTTAAGTCATTTTGGGAAGATTTAAGTGTCCAATTGAAGGTCAAAAGGATTCGAAATCTGACAAACTTATAGTCGAATCAAGCGTCCCGATGAAACAAATCCACCAAACCCAAGAGCATTCAATTTTGGCATCACTAATGTACTTAAGTGTCTGCAAAATGTTGTTCAATCAAAGTAATCTCTCTGGGTTGTTCGATTGAGTGGTTAAAATTCTTTCCTTATTTATAATGTGGTGTCTCTTAGACTTCAACTGTAGACTCATGCCCCTTCATGAATAGGACCTAGACCTTGAACCAAAGAATGACCAAACCTTGGAGGAGAGGACTTGAACCCCCGTGTTTTACACCGAATTTCTAGTGAGCCGCTCCTACTCCTACAGTCATCGACTGCTGTCGACCATCGCTTGTTGATCATCATCGATCACCATCAACCGCCACATGATAGTTGTGGTGAAATCCCTTGTGGAGTCACAATGTGTGTTTCAGAATCCCGACATACAGTGCAGAACAGTGAAGCACTTGGTGGAGTTGTTCATTGTCCAGTTCAACATGCGATGAGGTGCGTCACATGCGACGCAACGACTCATTCCAAAAATGGTGTAACAGCACATCCCATATACGATGGAATGATACACCTCACAACAAATGCTTACCCAAAATATGGTGACTTTCTCCATACTCTGGAAGCTCCCTCATTGAGGTTCACCACTAAAACCCATGTCACTAACTATGAAATGTGTGATCCACAACTCGTGCAGCTCCTAACTCTAGTCTATAAGGCCTAAGAACATTATCACATCTTATGTAGCTCCCCACCATAGCTTATGTAGTTTACAAATATTACCATAACTCTTGCAGCTTCCAACTCCAACCTCTGCTACCTATGGACACTATCACAGCTCGTGCAACTCCCAACTCGAGCCTCTGCAGAATCCAGACATTATCACAGCCAGTCCAGCTCCCAACTCCAACCTCCACGGCCTACGAACGTGGCCACAGCTCATGCACTCTAAACACAGGCATCTATAGCCTACAGACATTATCAAAGTTCATGTAACTCCAACTATGAACTTAATAGTCAGTGAATGTTATTATAGCTCATGCAGCTCTCAATTTCAGTAAATGTTAGAGCGAATGATTTGTTAATGAGAGTGAATGACATGAATCCTTGCAGAAAAGCCGACGAGCTTCAGAATTAAAGAGGTCAATTTATCAAAATACATCATTACAATAAATTATTGATTAGCATATGAATTTGTATTAGAAATGAGTTTGAATATAAATTAATGTCTGATTTGCATTAGTTTAGCGTCGCACACGATTTCAAGAATAAAAAAATTGACACAGACGAGTTGCGACAAGCTGGCAATGATAAGTTGATGTTGTAGCGATGGAATAGCATTGGTATAGTCCGACGCTAAACTTACTTAATAGTGTCACAATTAGTGGATGTTAATGATCTAAAATACCCATCAGCGAACTGAGGCCACACTTCACTGTTTTCTTCTTTGCCTTCGCAAACCCATCTCCCCCGCCGCTCCTCCGTGGTTTACATCGTTTCAGACTCATTTTCATTGTTCTTTTTCTCTTTTTTTAGGAGCCTCCTACTTGTCTATCTTCATATAATTCTCATTCCCGAATAAATCTATTTTTTGGATCATATGGATGATTTTATGAAGGGAGGAATAAAAAAAAATAAGGATATACAATGAAGGTAAATAAACAAGAGAGAATGTGTAAAACTTTCGTAAAGTAAACTTCGTGTGATAACCCAAAAGTGAATGTAAAAAAATGGAATTGGGTCTAAAATGTTTTGGAATATATCCGTGAATAAGACCCTATGAAAGTAACCCATAATCAGAGATTCAAGTGTGTGTGCCTATTATGGGGTCAAGAGGACCTTCCAAAGGAATATATCTTTTTGATTGATTACATCTTATGAGAATCCCAATAATACTCTCGATTAAAGGAATCCCGCTTACATTCAAGTGACAACTAGTGAGAAGTGCCACAAAGGATGGTTATCTTACAAAAAAACATCTCAAAATATTCAAAGCTTTCCTTAAGCCACAGGGTAGATAGTGAGTCTCTGCATCTCAAATTGGGAGAGACTCATCAGTAATCGAGGCCTACGAAATAACTAAGTCAACTCATAAAAGTCTACACTATGCTTCAAAGGCCTAACCAGACCATAAAGGTATAGAGTGAATCATTGTATCATAAATTGATAGGGTCAGTCGAATAACCCCTTGAACCTGTTGATCCAATAGATTCCATTCAGCTTCATCAATTCTTTCAGGTCTCTTTCCCAATAACGGAAGATGAAATTTCTTCCCATAGAGGTAGTCTTCTATCTGCATTCTCCAATAACCAAAATTTGTGTCATCGAACTTCTCAATCCCTGAAACCTTCATTTTGTCCGCAACCATTGGCTTTGATACCAGTTGTTGTGGTATATATATGAAATTTTAAAAATAATCGATGACGAAGTGAATAAAATAATCACACCAGAAATAAACACACATATTTACGTGGTTCGGCAAATTGCCTACATCCATGAAGTTGCAGAGGATTTTACTAATTGAGGAAATTACACTAGTGGATCGTCTCCAATTACAAGAGCGAACTGTTTCTCTCACTTCTTCTCTCTTCTCTCTACACCGAGATATACCGAATAAAAAGAAAAATGTATAAGAGAAAAACTTATTTCTCTTATGCCACAATCTACTAAGAAGAAATCAAGGAGGTTAACCTTCTTTTTCCACTGTCTTCTTCTTTCTTCTGCCAAGCACGCAGAAACAACTAAGAGAGAGCACCTTGCGAAAAACACACCTCTTTCTGCCTTCTGCTTCCCGTAAGTCTCAAGAAGAGCGCACGAGCAAAGAATCTCCTTTCTTGTTTCCTCTAACTCAAGGTGTCGAAGCTTTCTTGTTCCCGCGAGAGATGGATTGTTCGGATGAGCTTCTGTTTCACGCAAACGAGAGATCGCACAAAACGAGAGAGACGGGGATTGCTAAAACTAAAGGAGGCGGAGGTTGTGGCTTCTATTTAGCGCAAACGAGAGAGACAGACGTGGGAGTTCTGTTTCGCGAACGCGAACGAGAAAGAGGCGAACGTGCTTCGCGAATCGGGAGCGGGAGTCGGGCGCGTGGGCGGGATAGTTACGTTAACTTCATTTTTTTTATATATCGGGTTCCACGTCAACACTATGACTATAACTCCATCTGTACATAAAAAAATGAGTCAGCATTGATCCCGAGTAGATATAACAATCCAGAAGAAAATAAGACGATGAAAAAAGAGCCTACAAACGAAGACCATCGTACATAAAGCCCATCGTCTAATCTAGTGAAGCTTTTAGAGACAAAACTAGCAAAGCTAAAGCCGATTGGTTAGGAACAAGAGGACGAGGCATTCGAGTTGACCACTATGAAAGAGTCGATCAGAGAGAAGATATGGTATATCAACATATCCAATCATCTCAGAGACATTAAGAAGTTTCTCACTAGTCATCAATGATTAATATCCTGACTAGATTAGTTGGTTGACTAATGTCGACTAGACACAACCAACCGAGTTAACTTTGCCAACCTAGTTGACCCAACCGACCGAAAGCCAATTGAGCTTAGCCGGCTTATCTAGAGAGCAACCAAGTGACAAGCTCATATACATAAAATATAAAAAATTCCCTAGTATAGACCCCATTAAAGTATGGGTAAAAATTTAACATCATCATGTCGTATCATTCTCTCTAAGAAAATGGTGATCATTTCATGAATAAGACAAAACGTATTACTATTCATTATTGTTCACCTCTCTTTCTCTCTCTACTTCCTTAAGCTCTATTTCTTGGGTGTGATTCATAAACAAATCAAAATGCAACAGCCTCTAAACTTCTAAACATAAAGTATGTTTTGGCATGCATATAATATGAAGTAATCGAAATCCTAAAATGTTATATAAATAAACATCCAAATTTTGGTGTTAGATTATGTAAAACTATAACAAGCATAAGCTATGCATGTGAAGCCCCTTACTTATTTTTATTCAATTTGATTTTTTATGCCTAATATGAATCACATATAATTAATGAAATATCTTCATTATTTGTTTTTTTTAAAGAAAATATAACTAAAAATTCAGGAGAGCCTCTCTGTTTTGGAATATGTGTTTAACTTTATTTAACACAAAAATGGGAAAGGCCAAATCAAAAGCCATAGGTATTTTCAATGTACCAACATTTCCTTATAGTACAAAACTATGTTCAAACTAATTTCAAATTTTATTTAAGTATTGCTTGAACTTTGTTCAAACCTTGGTCCAACCTAATAAGAAGCTTGATACACAATCCTTGCTCAAATAATGCTCGAATATTATTTGAACGAAACACATGCTTAACTTTGCACAAACATTGCTCAAATCTTGCTTGAGGCATACTACAATTTTGTTCAAAACTTGTAACTAATTTCTTTCATAATAAACTCCAAGACATAATCTACTAAGACAAGATATATAACTTGATCAAAATAAATTTTTAGATATTTTTTTTTCTTCTAAAATAAAAATAATAGAGCTATTTCTATAATCACGAGCAATATGAGACAAAATCAGAACACTTCTTTTGGACCAGTTCAAAATATGAAGTTCATTGAATTGGCCTTATGATTTTTAGCGCCTACAATTAACTAAAATCAAATAAAGATGTCATTGAAGGGCAATTTGGATTGAAGGAGTCAAGGGGTTATTTTGGGCCAATTAAGCTGTATTCGACCTTGTAAGATTCATAACTCTTTCTAAGTTTGACTTGATCCAGGAGAGATACTAAAATGGTCGAACGATATAGAATTGGTAGACAAATATAAAGTTTAATGGTTCTTTTTGAAAAGTAAAGAGAGGACAAATATACTCTAGGCAGTGTGAAATCAATGAGAGATTGGACATGTTGATTTCATCCATGTATCAAAAGGAAGGGGGCATGGTTGCTTGTAGAAGTAACTTATGATATTTTCAGAGGGATACTCAACTAACACTTCAAATTGTTTATGCTATGAA
>NEWO01000019.1:1556593-1576661 GCA_003013225.1 Phalaenopsis aphrodite | reverse complement strand
AACAAATGACTGTTTCTGTTTGGTTCATTTATAAACCCAACGAAAAAAATTATTTGTGTTCGTCTCCTTTAGTTATCAAACAAATCAAATGCGAACTCCCTCACGAACCAAACACGATCTGTTCGTTAACAACGAGCATTTTTGACAGCCTTATTAATAATAATGATGATTTTGATGTGATGTTAAATAGGACTATAAGAAAAACTCATTCGCAAATAATTCATTTCAACTCGTTAAGTAAATCATGTTCAAATCATTCATTAACTGAGCTAAGCACAAGCAAATTTTTTTATGCTCGAATTATAAATGAACCAACCTTTTGTTCGATCGTGTTTGGCTCGTTTTAGTTCGAAATAAGAGAGTTAGATATATTATTTATATAATATAATAGTATATATATTTATTTCAAGCTTAAATCACTATAGTTTGTGCGGTCACGTGATTGTGTTTGTTTTTGCACGAGAATAGTGCATGTTGGTATCCAACCTTCACATATTTTTTTAGTTAATTTAAATGAGCCAATTCAAGCCAAACATGAGCTGAAAACAAACTCGAAAACTTTTTCGAGTTGAAAACGAACAAAAACCATTTTGAACATGAGTCAANAAAACAAACTCGAAAACTTTTTCGAGTTGAAAACGAACAAAAACCATTTTGAACATGAGTCAACTTTTTTTTTTTTTTTAAAAGAAAGACCCAAATACTAACACGTGTTTACCTTGCTCAAGCTGTTATAATTGTAAGTGTTATAAATTTGAATATGAAAATTTAGGTGTTATAATGTAATTTCATAAGAATGGTGTGGAATGTATGTAAATGCCCCTATTTAATTATTTATTAAAAAGTTATTTACTTTTATATTATCGGGCTTCAGAATAGTTTGGTGATTTATAGAAATATTAAGGGGTATGCATTTTAATTTAGAATTTACCTTAATCAAGCAATGTTAACTAAGATATTTGGTTAGATAACAGCATAGGCACATTGCTTAACCTGTCAATTTTTATATATCTTCATATGCTCTATATATTAACCTTATTTACTTAAATTATTAATATCTTTTGTTAAATCTGAGCTTGTGTTGTGAATCACACCCAATGATATAATATAGAAAAGAAGGAATAGAGAAAGTGGGAGAGGAGTGTTCTACTGAACAATAAAATGAGAAAATGACATAATATTTTATTCATGAAATAATCCCTTATTTATGAATATATGAGTACAAGAATTGAAGTTAATTTATGCCCCTATTTAAGTATGGCCTTTGGAGGTTATTATGGGATTATATCCTTGTAGGTCCAGGGTGGTCTTGTCATTATCTGACTCGATTGATTCGGGTCGAATAGATGAATTAATTAGTGCTGCCGGTTGACATTCTAGACAAGGTTGTTGGTCAGTCCTTCAAGTCTAGGAAATTGGTTGGCTTTCTAGCGCGGTTGACTAGGTCAATTAACAATCGATATTAGTTGGGTGGATGAGTTGGGTCAATTGTCAATCTTTAATTTATGTTAGGGAAACTGAGTAGACTTGTACTATCGAGCTAAGGGTGTCATTTAGGTGCGTATCGTTGGGTCAGAATGGATGAACTTTGGATCACGTAAACCAGTAACCCTTCTAGACAACCAAAAAGTTTTTCGGTCGGCCCACATCGATCACATCATTCTTTTTTTGGGCTGTTGGATCGGCTCGAGATTTGTGCCGACACATTTTCTTTCTACATATTTAGTTCTCTCATGTTATTGCTTTTTGAAAGTAATAGCTGTAATAAGAACAAGATAATTTAATACAAAAAAATGAAAAATATTTATGATTACCTAATAACACAATAATAAAATTCCCCTTGAAAGTATATAACTGACTCCCACACTGAGGGTGATCGAAAGCAGTTATTTAAGCGGAAGATACCCGATCTAGAGTAGGTGGGATCGTTGGACTCGCTCATCATAGGGAACGAGCCGAACACGAGCGAGCCCTCAGTTACATTTCGAGCTCAAAAAGTGTGTTCGTGTTCAGCACATTTGCTCAACGAGCCAAACACGAGTTGTTCACGAACAAAGAATCAGTTTGACAACCCTAACTACATAACCATAAGATGTTAAGGGTTGTAACAAAATTTAAAAATTATTGTTTATATTAAAACATTATTTGAATCTAATTTAATAATTTTTATTTTATTTTTTAATTAATATTTTTAATTGATAATAATTCTTTCTAACCTTATAGTCAATTAATTTTTTTTCTAACAATATATATATATATATATATATATATATATATATATATATATATATATATATATATATATATAATTGATGAGTAAAATTTAGAGCCAAAACGAACCGAACAAATGCCTCTACTAGCGCACACAAATTGTTTACACCAGACGAAAAAATGGCATATAAACCAAAATCACTCCTATATCATACAATTAATTAGCAGTTTAGCCTATTATAAAGTTAGCAATAATTTAACTGGCTCCCGCATAACAACTATCAAACATGCAATTATAAAGAGCTAGAAACCACTTTTGATGCCCCCCTGCTTAAATTATCACTTGTTTGTCAACGAGTCCCACATAACATGACCTAATTCAAACTTCATTCTAGTATCAATGTCATAAATCATTTAAAAACTATGAACAACATTATTTAAAACGTATCAACAATAATCTGCATTATTATGCAGGCAAAACATAAAGCAAGGCACATATGAAGAGACTTGAACAATATAAAAATATGCAATTATCCTAAACGAAAAACATGAAAGACAATGGCTTTTATGAACATATTAAACATGAATAACTATTGTATTAGCGAGTTAACAAGCATAAGACCTAAAATACTTAGCTCCCCGTATTAGAAATTTAATATCAACATAGAAGGTATATTAACGTCGGAGTATATTTTCACGCCTAAAATCCGATTCTTTTGTACAGTGAAATAAAAATATCGAATGCCTCAACTACATAAATTCGTATGTTCAAATATTAAAAAAAAGAAAATTACATAAATTGCCACACCAAAATGAATATTGATAAAAAATATCGTTAAAATATATTTATGCTTCAAAATTATCACTCCACACTTACCTCAATCATTCTCAATGGACGTAATCTTGTTCATTGATTTTCTCCCAAAATCTACTCTGAAGATATCAACAAATGCCTTTGTTTCAAAAAGGCAAGTTCTTGGAGATGTGACTACTCATTGAAGCCGATGGCAAGTGCTCTCCAAATTACCCAACTTATGGCCACTAATATTCACCGAAGTTTTTTTTTTTTTGGAGAGTCGTACTTAAAGCTTGGGGAATATAGGGAGTGTCAGTAAACTTTTTATTATACTATCTAATGATTCTAATGGGAGCATTTGATGTGTTGATTCCTAAGTGGACAACAGGTTTTAACAAATTGGAGGGAGTTGAGATTCAATAATAGAAAGACCAACATCAATGCTATTGCTTGTAAAAGTAGGGACCCTTTCTATGGGCTAGCAGGTGCAAAGGACATTAAGATCAAACTTCAAGGTGGGGTCTAACATTAGTTCCAAATTCTAACAGCAAAATTGAACTTAAGGAGGACCATCAAGAAGGTAAGATCTAAACATTTGATTGTACCTCTTGCACCTAAAAATATGATTCTCCTATTTCAACAAGCCTTAAAACATTCATAGGTAATGGTATATAAATATTTTGAACTACTAAATATTTGTATATGAAAATTCAGCTACTTGAAGAAGTAAAAAATAGCTGATTATCGCTAAGGTAGCACAAAAGTGAAACTCATGGTCCTGGCCCATGAATTTTGTTAAGGCGCTGTAATAAATCTTTACTGGCACTTCTTTGGCACTCATGGTCATAAATTAGGTGTTATAATAATGGAATCCAGCTTGACTTAGGTTTAGCTCCACCACCCAATCCTAGGATGAAAAATTCTAGCACATGCTCCTAATTCCTATCTTTATTCGATAAGAAAACCAGTATTATCTAATTATTATGCTTATATTTTTTCTTATTATTTATCTTATCTCATGTTTTCCCCTACATTTTTCATTATTTTATTCCTGCTTAGACAAGCAGTTGTTTCGTCTCATTGGAATAAGAAAAAAGAATTATTCTCTTTCCTTTCAAGACATTAGACCTCCCACCGTGAGTAATATTTATTTCATAAAGCTAACGTCTTCCCAAAATAGCACAAGCAATGTCCAGAAGCAATACATCACGCTAAATCTATCAATTAACTAACCAAAGCGAAAATAAAAATCTCTAAGATAAAAAAACATCAATTTTATTCAACCATATATCTTTTATATAATTGGGGTGTGATTCATGTTCCAAATTCATACGATTAGGCATGAAATTCATGCAACCCTCTATCAAAAATGAATTCGCAAAACTAATCATTTTAAAATAAACTAATTAAATTAAAGTATTCTTCCAACAAGACTCAACATTGTAAGCATCCATGGTGCATTCTATGAAATTCAACAAAACTATCAACTAAAATACCATCCACATGCATATGCAAGTTCCATTGCTCAAATCTAGTTGGACCAAAGTATAGATGCAGTTAATAGATTACTAGATGTAACAACTAAATTGATTGCCATGATGAAATGATGCATTTCTTGAATAAACAGTGAGCCACAGAAATAAAAATTAATATTTTCGATATCAGTATAAAATTGTGCTCCAGTAATGGAATATGATGAGAGAGATGTAACATCTCTTAATAGTTTTGGTCTCATACAAGACTTAAATTTGCTCATTTATTCAACTATAATTTTAGTCATCTTTTAAAAGATTAGATTCATAAAGCAATTAATCCCTTATAGGATGAAAAATTATTTTCATTTAAAAACTCTTCAATTGAGCTCATATAATAGTATATTTCTTTCATTTTATACCTCCACGCTATACAATAATTTTAACTTGTCCAATGAATTTAATTTTAGCAAATCCTATTCATTATTTATTAGATATGATTTGTCATTCATAAAAGACATCTAAATCTAGCATCTACTTATTAAGAAATTTTAAGACCAATTTCATCATATTATTAGCATGCTATAAATTTTTCATCATGTACATCAAAATTGACATTTATAATTTTATCAGCATCATTATTAAACAACCTAAGTTATCTAAGCATCATATTTTCTCTCTTTTCAGAAATACAATTCAAAATAATGTTTCCTTTGTATCGAGATTGGAATCTACTTTTTCACATGCATAAATTTTGATTATTTTCTAATGTGTAAAACTATGTTTTAATCTCTTTTAACTTCATCAAAGAATTGATTTCATCTATTAAAAAATTCAAGCGCTTTATTTTACAAGATTTCAACCGGTTACTTTTCAGGACAACCTCGCTAGTTTGAGTGGCATCAAGTAGTAAGATTAATTCCAAAAAAATTCAGATTGCCCTTGAAAAGCGCTCCTTCACTAATTCTATCCAAACAAATCAAAGTTAATGGAAAGATAAATTTGCTTAAAATTTGGTCAATTGATGGAATACATTAAACTAGTACAAAAAAGTCAGCAATTTAAATGACCTTAACAAATCTAGGGACTACGTTGGACATGTACTAATTAACAAGATATTAAGTTTCATATATTTAGGATAGCAATATACTTTTGAGTGAAAAACAGTTGAAAATGTGATGATATGACAAAGATCACAAACATAAGAGACTAGTTTTTGCATGGCTATAAGATCCACCACCTACATAAAACCCACAGAGATCAAATATTTCAGAGAGCTTCAAGATTGGTGCATAAAGGGATTATACAATACAAAGTAGAAGATATAGATAGAGATATCATTTTGCCAAATTCAATGGCTGATAAGAAGCACAACCACATGCTGCAAAAATGATGGGTAAACATAAGGAAATGCTTTAATGTATGTACTCCCTTACCCTTTTGTTGTAGGAGTTTAAACGAGCACTTTCTTTCCATTGTTGACAGTTCCTCCTCTTGCTAGAACAAAAAAAAAGAGGAAACAACTCCCTTCTCTCTTGAAGCAACCGGACAACTGCTCTTATAAGCACTAAAAAACTTTGCTTTCTTGGATGGCTGCCCTCTCCCTGATCTCTTCCGCTCTTCTCTTTATTTGTTTCATGGTTGTGCGAAACTAAACCCCACTTAAATGATTCTATTTGTAGTGGATGCGAGAGTAGGATATTAATTAAAAACTTTATAAGGACACTTAAAATAAAAAAAAAATAAATCACCCGAAAAAAATATTAAAATAATGCAATATTCACTTCCTGCACAAGTGAAAATAGAGAATAGAGACAACAAGGGAGTTTGTTTGTTATGAAATTCCGATGTTGCAACAAGTAGCAAGTAATAAAAAATAGGAGAAAACGCAATATTGTTATAAATTCAATCACTTCCTGCACAACCACAAAATTGAAGCTGCATATGCCAATTTCAAACAACCTCTACAATGACATTTTAAGGCTTGCAATTCCAAAGTGGCAACAACCCCCCGAAGTTTGTAGAAACAAGGAAGCCTTCTAATTGTAAATAACAATACAAGATCTGTTGGAACTGTATGAACTGCCAAGAATATCATAATTTACTTTACGTCACCAATCAATAGTTTCAAGTAGCAGAATTGATAATCAAACATGATTTCGGAGGAAGCAATCATCTTGCTATTGCATTAAATGGATTAAAAGCACTTTTATGCATTTTTTTTTGTTTTCTTGAACCAATAACCATTGTTCAGGTCTATTCAAGAAAGGATCGCCCGAACAAAAAAAAAAAAGAAAGAAAATAGAGCCAACAAGGGAGCTTGTTGACGTGGGAGAGGAAGAGAGAGAGAAAAGAGAAACATTTAGAATAGAAAGGACAACAGCATATATTGCTTTTCCCTAGTTAATAAACATTAAGCATGAATGAAGAACGGGGAATTGTAGGTCTGACCCTGAAAACTTTAAAATAGTGCTCATGATGATAATTATGATAATGATAATGAAAGCTTAACACAAGTAATTAAGGAAATACTTTTAAAGAGTTCTAGCAGGGTAGAGGCTAAAAAGAAAAGAAAGAAAATCTATGGATGTCAGTACATCTAATATTAACGCAAGTACGTGTGAATTCATCTAAGCATGCTTATTACTAAAAAGATTATTCTAACCAATACAACCATGAAAATTTTAAAAAACTAAAAATCATGATGATCTCTATTTCAGCATGAAGTCAGTGATTGAACGCTACAGCAAGGTGAAAGAGGATCATCAGCTTGTGATGCATTCAACTTCTGAGATTAAGGTACATAAACATGAGATTTGCATTTAATCGGTTGTCATTTTGATTGTGAAGATGATAGAGCCTATATCTTCTTTCTGAGTTCAATAAATTATAAATTAGGCATAAAGAGCTCTCTCAATTTTTTCTATGACAGAGCATAAGATTTTAGAAAAGACATGAAAAGTATTTAAATTTCTGCTGAAGAAAATCGAAAAAATTAACTTTTTATGAATAAAAACCTCATTAAACTTATACGCAACATTATAATTTTCATGTATTATTTTTCAGTTTTCACCACAGCAATTTGCATAATCCTTGAGTAATTGCTCTAAACTCACGTATTGTACTTGATTTTGATTCTAAAGGTTAATTTTAGGCAATTGCTTTTAACTCAAATTTCGCACTCAATCGTGAGAAATCAATATTTTTTTACTCCACGTCATGAGATTTCCTTAGAACAACACAATATCCTGAAGTTGATCTATAGAATAATATAATCCTATGGTCAGCCATTAGTATGGTCTATTAATTTTAGAGTGTCATGTTTTCTGTATTTTTTTTTTCAGGATTAAATTTTAAATAACTTAGTATAGTTTCTGGGGAAAAAAAAAATATTATTCCTCTTCAATTTCTTAATATTCGGTTACAAGAAAAATAGCAGGGGAAGACCACCACACCAGAAAAGCCACAAAATCCTCATGCTAGATGGATAGAAAGACACAATCGAAGGCCACGGTTGGCTGTTGGATGGCTGAAAGGTCAGTGGCAGAGGTGGCTGCGATAAAGTGTATGGTGAGGTGGCTGGCAGGGTGTTGGAAGGATCGAGGAGGTTCACGAAAGCAACAAAGGCTGCTGGAAGGGGGTCGTTGCAAGGTGTGAGGTGGCTGAAAGGGATGACAACACGATGGGAGGTGGTTGGGTGGTAAGGGGCTATTTTTCGCCTAGATGCAACAAACACAGTGACGACAACAGTAGAGGGAGGGTCGTGGGGATGCAGGAAAAGGTAAATAAACACCACCTCATGATGAGTTATAGTCATAGTATCTTCTCACCATTGGATATATAACCCTAGGAAGGAGAAATAGAGACGTCAATGACTACCCCGACAAAAAATAAATAAAAAACTGACCTAAACACAACAAATAACATATATATAAGATTAGGGTAACTAAGGGGGGACCCATTCCTATTGGGTGACAAACCCTATGCCCAAAGGAGGGCCATCCAGTCGACCCTATTCCCGCTCTGCTAAATTCATCAAGGTTTTTGGTTCTCCTGCTTCTAGCCCAGGCAAGGAGCACATAAGTTGGTCTCACAGAATTGGGGAAGTTTCGACCTCATTTATTGAAGCTTTTATTACGTCATAGTATGAAATCAGATTAAGCACGATTGTAACCTCTTGGGATTGAAGGGTTCCAACTACATCGATATGCGCATCTTGATACCATTGTTGGTTGCACTGGCTCCCACAACATATGAGAAGTCTTCCCCATGCGAGCAAACATCCATATTGGTCCAAGTATATGGGGATACACCGTGAAGTTAAAGAAGGATTTCATGCCAAGTGTATTTTGTAGAACCCTCCAAAAGTAACCCAAGCTTGGTTCAACCCGATTTAAAGTGATGGAAACTTGAATCTCCCAGATCAATGGTGCTTGTGGCGATAAGCTATCAAATATCATGTCCTAAAACACCCTATTTAATGGTTGTCATGTCTGAAACTAGCTCTTCTATCATGTTCTCCTCTGTCATCACCAAAATTGATCCAGGTAGCACTTCTTTGATGGAAAGGACACATGTACTCTCTTACTCTCCAGAAAGTATGACTATGGATTTACCATCTTTCGTAAAGGAGCGACAAAACTATTAGGAATCACACAACAAAAAATTTTCAACTTTACCGTGGCTTAAGATCAATTAGAAACTAAACCACACATCGAAATAACGGTATCGCACCAATTCGATAAAAATTTGAACAAAAAATTAAAACAGGAACACAATCAAAACAACCAGAAAGGCACACGAGAATTTATGTGAAAAACCCCAGAACGGGAAAAAACCACAGTCACACCACCAGAAATTTCCAATATGAAGTTCAAAAGGTTTTACAAAGAACTCACAAGTTCTCTCAACACACAAAGAAAACTTACAAAACTCATTCTACAAACCTCCCTCTCCGATCCAACATAAAAACCACGCTGAATCACCAAAATCCATCTCTTCGACACTCCTAATCTTCACTGGGATACACATCGAAGTATACCGAAAGAAGACAACAACAAGATCTTCGATTCATGCTAAAAAATTGGCTTAAAACCACTTTCTCGTATGGTAACAGCACTGGATGCTTAGGAACCCAAACATGGCCCCTAAGCGCCAAACGCTCTATATTGATGCCTTATAATAGGTGCCTAGGCGCCTAAAGACCGACCCCTATGCGCTGGTCTATCGAGAATAAGAGCAGCGCCCAAAGTTGGCGCTTAGGCACCGACTCTTTTGTTTGAACAACACCCAAGTGGGCGCTTAAGCGCTTACAACCCAATGCATATGTGTTGGGGTTTTACCTCTTTCAATAAAATCAATCTCAACTCATAACATAAACTTTGTTGCATACTCGACCGACAAATCCTGATGTAGGTAGTGGAGCCTCATGAAGAAATCTATCAACAGGGTTGGATAGGTACTATCACTGCAACTCTTTCTTCATCCTTTCCAAGATAGTAATCTAACTCCTCTCTCTATTTCTCTCCCTATTCAAATTTTCCCACCACAACGGGCGCCCTAGCAGTTAGTTTCACTTTTTGGTCATCTGACACTTCGTATTCAAAGACTCTCTGAACGGTATGCAACCATTATATGAAATCATCCAGATTCATTCTCCCCTTGAAATCCGGTATGTCTACTTTCACTCTTGAGCCTCTGTATCCAACAGACACTTCATCTCTGTATCCTTTGACACGCACTTCATTTCTATATCCACTAACGGGCATTTCATCTATGCATCCTCTAGCGAATATTTCATCTCTTGACCTCCTCTGATAATGTATCCCAAAGCATTGTAGTCTGTCTTCTTCTCCATTCGAATCATCCCTATGGAAGTGATTCATGTATCCTTCCCTCTCCTCTTCGGATCTTGCTACCATTCTCGTTGGTAACGTCTTCATGGGTCATTTCCTTAATGCCATCGAGTAGTTGTAACACTTGATAGAGCTGTCGCTGTAACTCTTTCATGGTAAACTCCTGATCAGGTTCTCGCAATTGCCTTTGTTGCTAGGGTTGTAAATGAACAAATGCACTCTAAACAACCCGAACTCGACTTGAGTAAGGCTTGATCATTTTCGTTTAAATTAGTAAATAAACAGACTTAAACAATTTTTAAAACCTCAAAGCTTAAATGAACTAAATATGAATGTAGTCGAATTTGTTCATTTATATATAATATGAAACTTCATCGAACTTAAAATCGAGCATTTAACAAGTTACTTGTTGAATAACAAAGAAGTTTATTCATGAGCATAATAATATATATATATATATATATATATATATATATATATATATATATATATATATATATATAATTTAAATAAAATTCAATTAACTAGAATTTATTTAATTTAATATTTAATAGTAGTATATTATTATATAAATAATATTTTTAGATTAATGGTTAATTATATATATTTTTATTAAACTTTAGGTATTAAATGTGACATTACGTGAAACTAATTTGTTGTATTAAATGTCCCTTAAAATTAACTTTAAACCCTCACAAAACTCACTTTCCCTCTAACCTCGTGTAAGTTCACCTTTTCCTTTTTTGTTTGAAACATATGAAACCCTGAGTCGCTAGGGCATGCAAGTAACAAAGGCAATGATGAGATTGCAGTGCGCAAGGATCGAAACACTGGCTCGGTATATCTCCCCTTTCCACCCTGCTCCTAAGTCCTACCTGATTAACCCTCATTTCCCATCCTTCCTCGCACCCCACTTCACGCGCTTCAACTTCTTTAAATCTTATAAATCCTTCTTCAAATTTCATTTACTATATCCGAGATGTAACACAAAAAAGCGGAGAAACGGAATTTAAGATCCTGCATGGTTTAGATTTGTCATTTTTGTTGTTTAGACTATACGTGATTTAAGGAAAAATGGGGGATAAATCAGATTTAAGATTTGGTAGGGCTTTATTTGTCATTTTTGTTGATTGTTAGGATTTAGTTTAAATTATTTATTAAATTTCTTATATGAAATCCTAGATATTCATTTGAACTTTTAGCTCGTTTAAATACTCGTTCACTTGTCATAAACAATCAAGTACAAATCAAGTTCAAACTTTGAAATATATAAACAATTCAAGCTTGAACAACATATGAAAGCTCGAAATAAACTCAAGTCAAACATGAACAACTTATAGTTACACTAAGCCAAGTCCGAATAAGGATATACTTGGCTAGATTACGACCCTATTTGTGGCGGATGATTAGGGTGGGGAACTGGGTTGGTGGAAGAAGATGTAGAGATTATGTAAAGTAAGAAAAAAAGATTTTGTGTGGAGACAGCGCTATAGTGGTGTATGCTAGGAACCCTGGGATAAGACTAGGATTAGTCTAGCTCTAATAATAAATGATATCCAAGTTAACATAGTATGAAAATATAGATGTAACTTCTATTATTGAAATCAAATAGGGATTGCAACCAAAGATATTCAAAACTAGGAAATAGCAAGAGACATAACACAAACCCAACTAGGGCTTAGGCCGAGGGTGGTAATGCTGCGGCTTGCAAAGAAATAGTAAGTGTGGAGGGTTAGATGGTCAGAAAGCAATTATCCAAGTTCATGATTGGTTGTCGGATGGTTGGCAAGGAGGCTAGCAGGGTGTTGGAAGGGTTGGGGAGGTTCACGGAAACAAGGAAGGCGGCTGGAAGCGGGTGGGAGTTGGTTGGAAGATAAGGTAGCAAGATGGGAGGTGGTTGGGTGGTAGGCGACCGCAAAAAAACAACAAAGGGGTTGTTTTCCGGGTGGCCACAACAAACACAGTGACAAAGGAAGTGGAGGGAAGGCTGTGGGATGCAGGAAACGATAGATAAACACTATCCCAGAATGAGTTATAGCCAGAACAACTTCTAGGCTTTGGATACAACCCTAGAAGGAAGAATTAAAGACGTTGACGGTTGTCTCAACAGAAAACCATATCAAAAACTGACCTAAACACAGTAAATAACATATATATAATACTGAGGTAACCAAAAGGGGTGCCGCCCTTGGCCCAAAGAAGGGTCGGCCGACCATATTCCTGCCCTGCTGAATCAGTCTAGGTTCCTAGCAGTCTCCCACTTCCTCTCCCACTTCCGGAAGGAAAACTAGCATCATAAAGCTATTCATAAATTTTACGGGTAATTAATGCATAAAAAACACTCATTTAAATGGATATAACATTACAGTTCTACCTAAATAAATAAGCAGAAGGAAAAAAATCTCTCATAAGAAACAAATGACAAATGCGACATGGAATGTCTTAAATACTACCATTAGGGAAATTTTTTTTTTATATATGGATTAAACGTTCAGTAAAAAGCTATTTAACCTCTGCATAATAATTTTATATGTAAACAAATTCAGAAAACAATATCACCTGTACAATAATCACAATAGCATGACTAATTGTGATTTCCAATGAAGAATGTTAGTAGAAAGGGTCTCGAATGACACAAAATCAAACCAACCTTAAACTATGCCAAGTAAAAGAAAGGTTCTATGACAGTAAAACCTTTAGCAAGCTTAAAAACATGTTTTAGCATGCAAACAGGTTTTTAAATATACATTCAGCTAAAAATATTACAAAGTTTACACAATATCCATTATTTAATTTGACCAAATCGGTAATATAGCAAAATCTTTCTTGATACTATGTCATTCACTAGTTCTTTGGAACATCCTGGTAGATAATTTTCACAAGTAATGTAGTTTTTATTTGATTTACCTGCACCAAATCTGCATTAGAATTATCAAACGATTTTGTTTTGTGCCCACTAGAATTGGCAGAAGGAAGCGGCGAGCTTGAGACCGCAACTGCATAACTTGCAAGAAAATTGTCGGTAATTTCTCTTCTCTTAAGATCTGAACAGCACGTTGAATGCATGGCATGTTAGAGGATAAAAAAAAACAAAAGCATAAATTTACCTGTGTGAATTTTATAGTTAATGTTTAATTCAATAAGAAAAAAAAGATGAAAAATGTCTCATTTAATCAGAAAACAGTTTACAAAATCCTCGGTCGAAATTAAAATGAAATAGTAGAATAAATTTTGCTCTTGTAAGATTGTGAAAAATTAAAAATGCAACAATTCGAAGTGCTGCAACTATACTGGCGGATATAATTTAAACTGCGCTTTCTTGGAATAATACATAAATAAATAAACAAGCCTCCTTAAATAGAACATGACAAACATTTATGCCACAATTTACATGCATTAATCACCGGGGCCACTCATGACAAGAATGATAAAAATTAGCAAATAGAAAAGGGAAAATCATGATAGAGCCATCATGAATCACTTTATTATCCGAGAAGTAAGGATTCCTTTCACAATGAATCAATAATAACAGCCTTGAGACTATTGGAGTAATCCAATTAAGTTAACCTCTTAAACCCTGCTTGTCCTAAACATAACATTTGACACGCATGCTAGCCTTTATTACTATTAAGGGTAATGACAATATAAAAGAACTATTCACAGCAATTCTAATTTTAATTGTGCTACAAAATATAAGCTTGAATAAAGAAAAACGAAAAGAAAAAAAGAATAATATCTGTATGATTAAAAACAGTTGGTAAACTAGAAGTCTAGAATTACATACAATTTTTATTAAACTTAATTTATATCACCTACACTTTTCTTCTCAAGTCTACATGTGCACTCAACAAAAACCAAAAATATAAATACAAATATATCCTATTTAAGGAAAATAACCAATCAGCTTCTACGAAAACAGGCATTCAACAGAATGTAATGCTTGAAATATTTAATATTCAGTGTTTCTAAAATGCATGAACCGCTCAATCATTCATGAAAATGTTTGAATTACATGTTAATCAAAATTTAGTCCTCCATATAACTTCATCTGCAGATCATGACTGTTTTATAAAGCCTTCGAAAAATTACCACGACTTTCGATCAAAATAATCCAGTTTATGACGCCGTTTTATAAAAGCTTCAAAAAAACACAATTGATTTTCTATCAAAATATGCCAGTTTAAAAAGTATATTTTTAACTACTAAACAATAGAGAACATTTTCTTTCCTATTTGACTAAATTCGGACTTCAAAATCAAGTACCTTCGCCAATCTCCAATTTAATAAATTAAATCTCCATTTTCAGAACCAGCAACCTTAATTAATAAAGGACAAAATAAATTAAGTAGAAAGATTTATCAAAGATCCTTTTGCCAAAAAACAATATTTTCCTTCTGTAGTTGGGAGAGAGATTAGTGAAGAGCGGAGGTAGATACTCTCATAATGTCCAATCAATTTTAAGCTCTCCACATATACTCTGCTAGTAGTGCACTCTCAACTGAGACTGCAGGAACACAAGCTGATGAACCATCCTTTTCAAAGAAAATATCACATATCAGAAGCCTCCTTCCCCTGACCATGTCAAAGTCAGAGTAACAAGGACATAAAAGTACTCATGAAAATTTAAGCACATAACAAAGCATCGTAAGTGTGTGTAAATCTAAGAGGCCTATTGACAAGTAAAATGAGAATATATTTAAGTTCTTCAAGCTACTTTTGTCAATATTTTCTCTACGCCATTAAGTTTGCAAGTGTAAACCAAAATTTTGTTTATTTGAGAATTTGAGTCATGAATAACTGCATGATCACATCAACTGCAGATTATTCTGACAAATGAAACCAATCATAGAATGAGATTTTGAAAAATTTTTACCAACAGTTAACTTGATAATTACAGGCAGCTGATGGGAGATGTTAATGGGCTGGGTCTCAAAGAGCTACAAACATTAGAGAGCCAGATGGAAACAAGTTTAAGAGTGATTCGACAGAAAAAGGTATTTCGATCAAATAGTTTAAGCGCAATGTCTAAATACAGCCATCATTTTCATTATTGCTATATAATCATATATTAATCTCTCTGGCAGGATCAAGTTTTAATCGATGAAGCTCAAGAACTACATAGAAAGGTAGCCCCTCTCATCTCATCTGAGATCAGATGTTTACAACATCAACATCTCAACTCAATATATCCATTGCAGGTCGATGATATGGAAGAAGAAAACATGAGACTCTACAAAAAATTAAAACTTTCTCAGCAAGAAAACATGGAATTGCACCTAAAGGTAATTATAAGTACATTAAAAGGCTTGATGTTTGTTTTCAATCATATTCGGTCCAATAATTAGCCAAATAGCACTTGAGCTTGCCAAAATTTGCCTCATATACACCGCTAATATTCATCAAAGTGTCCAGCATCATTAACACTAAAACTTAAGCCAAGTATTTCCAGATAGAAGTTCTATGTATCGCCTAAACATGAAAATCCATTTTTAGGTCGCCGCAATTGCAAGATTTATGGGAAGATCTACTAGCAGTGGCTCTCTTAGTCCGACGTCAACTGACCTTGAATTAAGCCCGCCACAGAAACAAACAATTGAAATGCAAGAAGACGTGCTAAAGCTAGGGTAAACTCTCATAACTTTATTCATTGAACAAAATTTAATGTTGACAGACATTGTTCTTTATTTAATCATAATAAATTTCATTGTATCCTGCTCCAGACTTCAATTGCTTTAAGAAGCTCCGATGCATCAAGAATATCAATTAAGAAGTGTGAGATTACCTCTATAGGATCACTTCAGATGTGGGGTCCTGCTGTGCCAACAGAATGGATTTTCTTTACCAGTTTCAAAGTCTCGGTTTAGTTAATTTTGTTAGCGGAAAACATGTTCTCACCGATTAATAGTGGCTTATTTTACAAAATGGCGGTGTAGAAGAGGAATTGTCTTTGTCAAATTTCAAGATGTCAATTCAATTATGTTTCAAGGAATGCTAAACATAATTTCATCACCACTAAATACTAGAAGGCATTAATCTTCTCGCATTCCCCTGAATCTAATGCTGGTCATTCACATGTGCTGCATTTACATACATACCACCTAATTCAAACTACTTACATATCAAACACCTAAATATTATCCTAAAACTTATATAAAACCAAAAGACCAATTTGAATCAAAATATTACAATAATAACAAGCTATAAATTTTAAATACGACAATAATGCAAAAAGAATGAGAAACAACCAAATATAATAAAATCTGATGAAATTTCTCAAAATCTCCTAAAACCAAAAAAGTCTGAAAATCATAAATTCTATCAGATAAAATAAAAAAAACTTTATGAGTAATAGAAATGAAATATACATTTAATTCAAGGGCAAAAAACGCCAAAAATATATAGTTTTTTTAGAAAAATCAAAAGCCTCACATGTCGTTTAGTTAAGAGCACTCACATGCAAAGAAAAGAGAGAAATAAGTGTTTCAACACGTCGGTCGTTATATGAAACTTGACCAATGCCTTCTACTAGCCTAAGCCATCAATTTTAAGTAAATTAGGAACCGACAATCACAAACTGCCGGTTTCTAGTTGGCCCTTGTGTCTGTTGATTTTCATTGCTTTATTTATCGAAAATAACCGACGATCATGAGTCTACCGGTTATTCATCGATTTTCTCAGACTTTCCTATAGTGCAAGTTGAAGTCGACAAGGTCATCATTCAAGAACGAGTCAGATCAAAAACATATAAGCTAAAGACTCATACTGGCAATGGCAATGAAGTGCCAACAAATATGGCTCAGAGATAACTTCCAAAAGATTTTATCCTTAAAACTCTTCTAATCTTTATATGTTTTGCACTTATAATACTTGCCCAGGCAAATTCACTCTTAAAGAAAAAATATTTGTTATTAAAATACATAATATCTTAGTCAACTTTAGAGAACTTCTTCATTTGCAAATTAGTTAAAATAGAACAAAGATTATATTTATATATATATATATATATATATATATAATATTTATAAAAAAATATATATACTTTTATCAACTTAGAATTTTTTAAAGTTGAAGTCGACAAGGTCATCATTCAAGAACGAGTCAGATCAAGATATATCAACTGTAATTCTTCTAATATAGACTCTAGGAGTGTAAGTGAGTCCGAGCTGAGCTGGAGAAACTCTCAACTCGAGCCTAGTTTGAGCTAGATTAATTTGCCAAATTTGACCTCGAGTTATTTATTATAATAGAGGAAATAATATTAATTTAAGCTAGTGTTAAAATAAAATGACAAAAAGATGTAAAAATTATGAGATAAAGAATAAGAAATCATTTTGATATAAAATATAAAGAATTAATTTGTTAAATAGTTTAAATAATTTAAATATAAAGTATTCAAATTTAATAAATTTTGTATATATTTTCTATTAATATATTTTTTTAAAATAACACCCTTGAAGGACTCATTTGATTTTAAAATTCGATTATGCATCAATTAATTATATAATTGGTTTTTACTTATTGAATTCACTAATAATAAACTGATCAGCTATTATTCATTACAAATTATAATTTTTCTCAAGCATCTAAAATCTCAAGCACTCTTAATATACTCTTAGACCACAAATCAAGCCGAGAAGATAGAACTCCCTCTTCTCGCAACAAGATCAGTAATGAGTAGCGCACAAATCTCTTCTACAACAATCTTAAACAATTGTCTCCATGAAATTATAACTAGATTCACATTAAATAAAAAAAAAAATTAAAAGATGTTGCTAATTAAACACAATAATTTCACCAAAAAAAGTAAATCGAGTGTTCATTAATTCGAAAAAGTTATATATAAATAATTCAAAATTTGTCAATCCTATTTTTAAACTTGATAAATTCACAATTAAATTCATTTATTTTCAATTCATGTGGTTAATTCAAATACATAGTGCTTATCAAATCATCATTCATTTATACATACATATTACTTCACAAAAAAAATATATCAATGTTAAAAAAATATTGATTTCATTTTCAAAAGATTACAATATTCACAATTCAACCATACAAAGAAATAAAAAGGATAAAGAACTGAGGCGTTTGTCAAGCTTTCTTCTGAACTAGTCTACATCATATTTTTAAAGGGCTTTTTTTATCTTTCCATACAGAAGTTAGTATATTGTTTCTTACTAGATTCTCTGAACATAACAACTGGGACTTCAAGTTTTAACTATTGTACTAAGGAATACCTCCTTAAATCTCTCCAAACTCTACAACTCACCAAACATTTCATAATTGTTAACCTTTTTCCAGTGGCGAGTTTCCCTAAACTTTAGCCAGACAACGTTACACAGCACATTGCATTACAAATTTGTGTTGTATAGTGCTCCTGAGTCAACCCAAATCTATACATAAAGAAGACCACCCAAGGGTAAATGATCCTTTTCTTTTTCTTCCAAGACTTTACTGTAGCTCTTTCTTATTTAAAATTCTCTATCATGCTCTATACTCGAGAGGGAGCACTTTTTTTTTTTTTTGTGCCTTCATACTATTTCCTCTTACAAGCCTAACCCAAGTGATGTAAGGCCACTAACAAATATATATATTGAAACCTTTTTAAGTTTTCTTTTTAAAAATTTTTCCATGCAGGAGCAAGCATATCCGTTCTTACTAAATTCTCAAAACATAAATCTTGGGACTTCTCTTTAAGAAGAATTTGATATACTAAAGTTTTAACGACAATCCTAAGTAATTTCTCCTTAATTTTCATTATGGGCATATTCCTTTCAAACTCTACAACTCACCATACGTTTCATAATTTTTAACTTTTAATCTCCTTTTCAAGTGGCGAGTTTCCCTTAAAACCTATAGCCAGACAATGCTACACAACACATTGCATTGCATATTTGTGTTTACAGTGCTCTTGAGATAAAGAATTACACCCAAGGGTAGGGGACTAGCAAGGCCTTACCCAAGTGATGTGAGAACACTAATATATATATATATATATATATATATATATATATATATATATATATATATATATATATATATATATATTATGTGTGTGTGTAGGCATAACATGAATACATGTTTTAGTCGATAATATTATCGGCTAAAAAAGTGAGCCGATTTTTTTCCAACTGATTGAATGGTTAGATTATAATTTTAATTGTAGCGGCTTCTAAACCAACGGATTGACAGCCGGTCAAGCAAACCGACTGAAAAATCAGCTGTCATTAACAAGCCAGTTCGGATATAACTTAAAAATAGCTAGGTTACACTCTGAATTCAGTTGGCAATGCGTTAGAATGATCTAATATAACGACGACACGCACCAAAGCTCACTTCGTCTCCCTTTATCTTGTTCCAATTTCTCCTCTCGAGCAATGACACAAAACCACAATTCTTGGACGGCAAATATTCGGCGGTGACAAGGCCTGAGGCTTCGACTCGGTAGACTTCACTTTTCTCCATCTTCCTTCTCCCGTTCAACACAATAAACTTTGCATGTGTTTTGGCTCAAACATGTGGTTTTGCTTAGATTGCTTGCTTGGATGGCAATCAGAGCAAGCCACCCAATTCCTATGTATATATATGTCTAAGACCTAATAGAAAATTAGGTTATCAATGTTTTTGTGGTTTCACTCGGATTGCGTGCTCAATCGGCAAGAAATCTCGAGCATTCCACCCAATTCTTATGTATTTAATGTCAAAAACCTAATTTTGCTATAATTCATGGTTTT
>NEWO01000019.1:1527850-1556133 GCA_003013225.1 Phalaenopsis aphrodite | reverse complement strand
GATTTTGTTTCTTGTTATTTTCTTGGCTGATTTTTAGGTCTTTTTCTTGGAAGTTTGTTATTAGCTCCAAGTTTAAATATTGCAAGGCTACACAAAAGGTGTAGTTCTAATTTTCCATTCAATCTACAACAATTCTCTTAAGTTTTCTCTTCTTTCTCATTTCAAAAAACCAATAATTTGGTATCAGAGCTCTCTTATTAAGGGATCTGTGCGTGAGTTTGAGCAACAATGGAGATCGAAGCTAGTTTTTTCGCAGTTGCTCCACCAGTGTTTGACGGAGACAACTACCGAATCTGGGCAATCCTCATGGAGACATACCTGGAAGCTTTGGATCTCTGGGAAGCAGTGGAAGAAGACTATGACATTCCTCTTCTCCCTACAAAATCCCACCGTAGCAAAAATTAAAACACAAAAGGAGAAGAAGACAAAGAAGTCTGAGGCAAAAGTTTACCTATTTGTTGCAGTTTCCTCCACGATCTTCACTCGTATCATGTCGTTGAAAACGACAAAGGGGATTTAGGATTATCTCAAATCCGAGTATAAAGGAGATGAAAGAATTCGAGGGATGCAGGTGCTAAACTTGGTTTGTCGTGACTTTGAATTGCAAAAGATGAAGGAGACAGAAACCATAAATGGGTACTTTGACAGACTACTCAACATAGCAAATCGTGTCAAATTATTGGGTTCTTCTCTGAAAAATTCAAGGATTGTTTAGAAAATCCTTGTAACAGTGCCTAAAAGATTTGAGACTACCATCACCACCTTAGAAAACACGAATGATCTGTCAAAGACTGTCACTCTTAAAGTTCTATACAAGCAAAAGAGCAGAGGGCGTAATGAGGGAAGGAGCTGTCGAATGAGCACTACTAGCCAAGCATCAAGATGATGAAAATAATAGGTGCCCAAGAATAAGAAGTTTCAAGCTGCAAGTGGACAAAGCTTTGCACCTGAGAACAGAAGCAAAACTGAAAATAAAAGATTGGGAGTAAAAAAAGATTACCCTCCATGTCAACATTGTGACAAGAAAAGTCATCCTCCTTTCAAATGTTGAAGACCAGATGCAAAGTGCAACAAGTGTAATCAAATGGTACATGAAGCTGTCATTTGCAAGAATAAAGATCAGCAGCAAGTAGATGAAGCACAAGTGACAGATCAAGAAGAAGATGACCAACTTTTTGTTACAACTTGTTTCACAAGTTATGAAACAAATGAAAATTGACTCATTAATAGTGGCTGCACTAATCATATGACACATGACAAGGGGTTGTTCAAGGAATTGAAGAGCATCAAGTATAAGAAGGTCAGAATTAATAATTGTGAATATATTGCAGTCAAAGAAAAGGGCACTGTAGCCATTGCAAGCTGTTCAGGAACCAAGTTGATCATCGATGTTCTCTATGTACCAGATATTGATCAAAACTTGCTCAGTGTTGGTCAATTAATAGAAAAGGGATTCAAAGTGATGTTCATGGAGAAGGTCCGTGTGATAGAGGATGCTACAGGTCAAAAGATGTTTGAAGTTAAGATGACAGGGAGGAGTTTTTCACTCAATCCAATGCATGAGGAACAAATTGAAAGCACTATGAAGATTCAATCAGCAATTGAGATGGTTGAGCATGTGAAAGTTGATGCAGTGCTGAGGGAATTAGAACTGGAGTCAACCTTACAAAAAACAACTGTAGAACTTTTAGAGTTGAAAGCTCACCTTTTGAGTATGGAAACATAACTCCCAACCATGTCGTGAATGAATGACGAATTGAAAGATGAAATGGATAAGGCAATGGCGAGCCAATTTAATTTGGAGATGAGGCTGATAAAGGCTACTAAAGAAGTCACAGAACTGAAAGCAAACCTCTTGGATAAGGAGACACAGTTGCAAAACATCATGGATGAGAATGAACAACTAAAATCGGAGCTTAAGGGAGACAGGGAGCATTAGGAGAATTATGCTGCAGCTATATTGTTGGATGCTAAGAGAGTAAAAGCTGCAGAACAAGAAGCATTGATGAGACTAGGTGTTGTCAATGGGGATGCTGAAAAGAATAACAAGAAGGTAACAAAGGTTTTGGAGCAGCTTGAGGCTACTAAAGCAGTGCAATTAGAGATGGATGCTGAGCTGAGGAGGCCATCTGAAGCAGTTGAAATAGTTCTCACACCAGGGAACAATGGCAGAATAGTTGAGAAGACGGGCTCTCTTAAATCAGACCACAATTCATTATTCCCTGGGAAGTTGTTAAGCTCCCCTTTCTCCGACGACTTGGATGATGATTCTCCCAAGAGGAAGAACGACAATATACTGGGAAAAATTTTCATGGATCTCAATCTGGAGCAGAAAGAAAGCACTGAGAATTTTGTTGACAACCAAGCTGTCATTTTCATTTCCCATAATCCTATATTTCATGGGAAAACTAAGCATTTCAACATCAAGTTATTTTTTCTAAAAGAATTGCAGAAAGAAAAATTTGTGACTGGTTTACTGCAAATCTGAAGATCAGTTGGCAGATTTCTTTACAACGTTACTTTCAATCAGCAAGTTTGAGTTTCTCAGGCAGAAATTTGGTGTTCACAGCTCCTAAAGCAAAGAGGAGTGTTGGAATAATGCTTAGGACTGCTTATTGAGTCTAGCTTTAATTGAGTCAAGTCTGTTCCTTAATCTAAGGAGTTAGTTGTTATTTTTCTTGATTTTGTTTCTTGTTATTTTCTTGACTGATTTTTAGGTCTTTTTTTTGAAAATTTTGTTATTAGCTCCAAGTTCAAAAATTGTAAGGCTACATAAAAATGTGTAGTTCTAATTTTCCTTCAATCTATAACAACTCTCTCAAGTTTTCTCTTCTTTCTCATTTCAAGAAACCAACACCTTGCTCGGTCAATAAGAAATTCGAGCAAACCACCCAATTTTTATGTATTTACAAGTCTGACACATATTTTATCACCTAAAATTTCATATTTACAAACATAATATTTGGGTGCTTTAAACATATGCCTAAAAAAGTGCATTTCACTTATAAAATGATTTAGAAACAAATGAAATGCTTCATAAATTTTTAAGCAAATGATTGTCATTTTGTTGAGTGGTTCCCCAAAATGTTATGTGCGAATGTGGTCTTAGTTTGGAGAATTAATCCACGTTTATCTCATTAAATTTTAATTTGAAGAAATGGGCTTCGGTGCAACCAGAGCTCAATTTGTTAAGCGAGTGACTGAGAATGAGCCAACGAATAGAGAAACAAAAATTCTATGAAGTATTTTATGTTACACTACAACTATTGTGAAAAGATTGCACCATATATTTTGAACTTTTAGTGACTCCTAAAATATTTGGTACTAAATCAAATTATAATATGTCCAAAGAATAATTTAAGCAGGATGATTAAAAGATAAACTAAAAAACAAAATTGTATCAAAAGACTTGTAAGAATGAAAAAATTAATGTTGAAGTTAAGATTGACATCAAAAAAGGTATATTTCTATGTTAATGGTCGAATGTTTTATTTGTCGACGGTATCACACTATACAGTCAGACAACTTCCACATACTCATGTTAGTCAGTGATAGTTATGTTGCATTACCTACCACCTAAAATGTGTCTGGCTGAATATTTCATATTCTTCACATTGATCATATCCGATCTACATAAGCCAAAGAAAAGATTTGATGTATATTTACAATATGTAATTGATGAGCTTCAAATATTATAAGAAAGAAATGCGATCACTTATGACATTACAACAAAATAGAAATTTCAAATGAAAGTCATTTTGAAAATGACAATAAGCAGTTTTCTTGCAAACAAATTGCCATCAGAATGGAGCACTGGACAAAAATTAGAATGTCCATGTCATATGGATCTATCAAAAGCGTTTATTTTAAAATAAGGTAGCAAAAATTCATGATTCAACTATTCTTGACTATTCTTCCCTATTAATCAACCATTCACAATAAATAACATTAAAAAATTAAAATCATTGCTAAAAATATCTGAGGATGTTTTGTGGCAAATGGTTAGTGCAATTTTAAATATTACAAAAATTATCTTCACATCTTTCTTATTTCGGTGTTACTCATAACTAGCCAAAGCAAAATATTTTTGAGATGTGTTATACTAGGGGAACAATTGAATTATACATATTTTTTATGACGTGCACATTTTAGAAAAATAAGTTCGATAATATTTTCAATATTGTGATGAATATTAAGGACAGAACCGATTATAACATTAAAATTAGATTAAACTTAAAAAATTGTTGCAAGAAAAAAACACTTAAAACTTCAAGAGACAACTATGAGTAGACTGGTGAAATATAAAACTAAGTTTTCTTATTTTAGATCCGCAAAAAAATAATTTCTTAATGATTGCAATCTTTGAATTTTTCTAGTACTTATGCATCTAACTTAAATTATTTTGTCGCCTAAAAAATAAGGAAGATATTTGACATGAAAAGTTATGACAATCATATTTTCTTACAATGTTTGATATATGTTGCATTTAATACTTTTTCAAGTCATACATTAATTAAATTCAATGTATTTTTCAAATATTTATATGCACTTTATTTGAAAATAAATGCATTGAGATAACTTGAAGTGAGCATTTCAGTGATATTATACAAGCTTGAGTGAATACTTTATCATGACTTCTTTAATTTGATGGAGCTACATCTAACTTATGAGGCTAAATTAAAAGCTCGGTATAGTACCTATGAATAAATCTGTTTGAAAGATGCGTCATTTAAATGTCTGATTATATAATTTACAAAGAATTATTACAATATGATACTAAATAATTAGCACTATCTCATACTTTTGAATAAAATAAAAAAAAGGAAAAATAAACCATGGCAAAAAAAATATTAAAATGTGAATGTGAGATAGATTTGCTACATGAGAAATACTTTTTAGTATTACTTCAAGTACCAATGATCAATAGACCAGGCTGTAGTGTGGGGTCATTGAAATTTGTGGTTTATGTATTTCACAAATCACGTGATGTATTAAGGTGATGCAATTCATGTTATCTCAACGACAACAGTGAACTTTGATCAACGACTGTCTATTCAATTTTAACTGTGATGAATTTCAATTATTTCTTAAATAAAGCATATAATATCTAAAAAATATTTAAACTAATACTGAAAGTGTTACATTCACTTGATAATCAAAATTTTAATTACATGTTCAAGTTATTTGTCAACTCTTTAAATATTGAGGATGAGAGTATTAGCAAAAAGAAGTTTGAAGAAGGGTTCATAATATGGTAGAAATTATATGGGATTTCTACTAACTCAAAATTTTACTAGACATAAATTGAATGCTCAAATTACATATCTTTTGATATTTTTAAAAGATTCATAATTAGGATGCTTATAGTAGATTTTTACTAAGCGGACAATAGTTGATGCGAATAGATACAAATTTCACTTGAGCTTCTGCTCCTTTGAAAAAAAAATAAATAATTTTGATATTTATGCCAAAGGAAATATTCATTCTGATAATAAGATATACGGATTTTTAAAAAATTGTGCAAATGCAATTTTCAGGTTCTATTGACAGCAATGTATTTCTATTCAACTATGATGAGTGTGATCATGTTCTCAATCAAAAAACAAACATATAAATCATATGATATCACTAAAGTTAAAATAAATAAAAGATAAGTCAAATTTGATAGATTCGTTTTAGCAACTCAAGTTAATCAGATATATTAACTTTAATACCCTAATAGACAAAGTTGATTGGGCAGTAACAATAACGACTAAAACTAAAGCACCTATTAAAATCCAAAGTAATGTTAAACCAGCTCATCAGAAACAAAAAAAAAAAAAGTTAGATTTTTGTATTCTCTATGCTTTTATTGAGTAAAGAATTACCTTAAGAGATGCTATAATGCATGTGAAGTCAATCGTGAGTGGATGAATCTGATGATGATACGAGCGAGAAAATCTTAAATTTTAACATTTACTCACTCCTCTTACGAAACAGAATAAGATGGGTAAATAATATAGTTTTCAATTCCTCATGTTTTTATTGCTTGCAATTTTTTTTTCACTATTTGTTATAGTGTTGACTGCATTTATGTTGTTTTATGCATTTATTTCTATGTTTTTTTTTTCTTTTTTACTACATTATTTTTTTATTATAATTATTCTAATCAATTTATTTCTTATTACAAATGACTGCCAACGACAACTTCCACAAAGGTTCTCGCAAGATAGCAATTTTTCATAATTTATATCAAAGGAAGAAGCAAACAAATTCGTGCAACACCCACAGATGAGCATGACTGTGACTGTCATTACTACGATTGCCACCAAGTTACTCATAAAGCATGTTGCTCCACCTTCAATGAAAAATGCGATCCACACCCCTTCAGCTCCCACCACATTGCCACCTCTACCCTCCCCATCAAGGTAAGCCCCTCCACTCCCATCAAGCTTGGTTTGAAAGGTACCTCAAGTCAAGCAAGATGCAAATCCGAAAGTAATTGAAATTATAACAGCTGAAATTATTTTTTTATCATATTCTATATCTAAAATCCTTTCTATATGTTTCATCTCGCCAAGTAGATATTTCATAAGATCACGAGTAGTCATGTGATTCAAAGATTTTGAGGTAAAACTAAATAATATTGAATTACAATTACAATAACAATCTTAAGTTATGCTTTCATAATAACAAATATTATTTATATTTATTTTGCAGAAGAACTTTTGTTGATTGCCTTAGCATTATCGACAGATTTGGAGAGACTTTGAGATCCGAAGACAACCTACTTATGAGATATGTTTATTGATATACATAAAAGATAGGGAAGGATGTTTGGGCCATGTTGTACAGAGCCAAAACTTCTCCTGAGTATCTCAAAAAGAGGCAGACGATGCAATAGAAACAAGCCTCAGAATGTGGGGGCATGAGTGCCTGAGTACACATCAGAGCCTTGGTTCCCCCACAATGTATAGAAGACGGATGGTAAGATTTATTTATTGAATTAAATTAATATATATTATTATTTATTTTTCTGAATATTTAAAGTGTTAACAAAAGCAAACGGTTGGACACAAGTCTATCACTGTTGAGTTGCATGCCCGCTCACAACAACATCCTGAGTATCCCAACATGTCCCCATAAATTAAATAATTTTTTATGTATAAATTTTATTTGCAATCTTATTTCAATGTTAAAGAGCATTTATAGACTTGTAGGAGTATGTGCACCTGAAGAATGTCTGAAGTAGGAGCCCACATGAGTTGGTAGCTCTAGTGGTCAGTCTAACAACTCAAATATCGAGATCTAAAGGGAGTGAAGCTGTTGGTGGGAGGAAGAAAAGAAATGTGTACGGTATCAATGCACAGGGATATGCATACGAGACAGCAATCCGGCTCTGGTGAGACTTCATCATCATTTTATGATGTAGTGAAGCGTGTGGTCATAATCATCGAAGAATTTCGAGCCAACTTTGCTATTGATCTACGATGGCTTGAAGAGACAGTGCAAGCTATAAATGCCAAGGTTGAGAGGCTTGAGGCCAGCATTGTGCAGTTGTAGCACAAGTCACATATGCATGGCAAGCGTCCTATGATCGTGGAGGAGCACGAGGAGCAACTAGCCCTTTATTTTCCCAATGTAAAACTTGATTTTTAGTATTTTCATTTATTTTGTATATATTAATACATTGGATGATTTGCTGTGTTATAGTGTTATATTTGTAATCTACGATTCCATATTTATTGTTGTTTATTTGTTATGATTTGTTATTATCTGCATCATTTTGTAATTGCAAGTATGAAAATTTTAATCAACTTCAGCACGCTTTTATTTTTGCACAAGTTTCTGGCATATCACCAACGTGTTTTTCAGTCGGTAGACAGATAACGGTTTTTCAAGCCACATATTAACATTTGGATTGTCAGCTGCTAATCCATCAATCAAATTAACAATAGAAAAATTGAACATGTATTTAAATATCAAATGAAAAGTTAGCAAGTTCCTCAGTCCACACATTTATTGTTGAAATTTTGATGCTAATCCGCCAATAAGCCAGTAATGGCGAAAACTACTCAAGCCAATAAAACATTTCAGACAACCACTTTTCTAGCTGGCAAAAAATACAACGTAAATAAGTTATTTAGCTACATTACAAACATACATATACCCTAGCACTCTCTGATTTGTCTGTCGGCAATCGTGGAATTTTCTATAGTAATACAATACGTGTGCACGCGCGCACGCACACACACATATATGATTCTATGTATATTACATCACCTAATTCAAAAAGAAGTATGACACTAAATAAATTCTTTATCAGTGGCAAAACCCTACAAATTGTTGGTTTATAACTTGACAAGTAAAGCTTCAAATAATTGATATCAATTTAACATTTTCGCACGTGCTTGAAAAATTATTAGGGTGCAAATAATCCAACAATATTTGCATAAAAATGTAATCAATTATAATTAATACTCAAAAGACAAAACAATTCCATTATAACCATGCATTAAACCAAGTAAGAAATAATGATTGGGATAAAGACACTGGGTCTTTTTCCAATAAGAAACAATTTTTTTTCTTTGCAGATGATCCAATACTTGTAAGCTTTTTATATCCTCAACATAATGAGATTTTGATCGATAAAAAAATGTACTTCTAGCACAAATTTAATAAGAATTTTAAATAATTTGAAGAATGATTGATTCAATTGACAAGAAGCAAAACATAATAACAAGCCATGGAAAATATAATTTGAATTAGATTGTTGAACTAATGGATCAACATGCCAATGCAAAACAAGAAAACAAAGCTAAAAAGCTTTAAACAAATGATCGTTGCATTTATATGTACCAAAAATGATTTAAAATTGGAAGAAGAGAATTTTCTCTTTTTCTTGCAAGTTATGCAGCTGCTTTCTCAAGTCTAATCACCTTGACAAACCTGAATACAAATAGAAAAAATAACAGCAATAAATTCAACCAAATCATTCATAAAAACAAATAGAAGGTCCTGCAAATGCAAGGAAGAAAAACTTAATAAATGGTTGGTGAAAACAAGAGTAATTATACATTGGATAAATGATTTTTAAATTATTAACCAAAACAAATATTGAAACATGATGATGTTTTGATAATAGAAAACATGCCTTGGAAATACTAATGATTTTCTAGAGCATAGATTGGAAATTCATATCAATATGATCCAAGCAGCTCAACTTGAAGTGCTTGAAAGATCAAGCATCACCAAAAATATTTTAACAAGGTTTATTATTATTATTATTATTTTGTTTAGACTACTTTCTGAAAACTTTATAAAAGAATATGCTAACCCACAAACACATTAAATAAATGTCCTACCAATACACATTAGAAAACATAAATTATTTTTTTTTAAAAATCTGATGACTAATGAATACAATCAAAATCATGCATATGATGCTCCAATGGCTCTTTTGCTATAAGGGATAGGGATTGACCATTATAAGTGTTTATTACCAATCATAGCCAGTTTGCTAAAAGAAGGTTTACCGACAATAAAATCAAACATTCAATATAGCCATCATTCAAATGATATGTTAAAAGCTCAAAAGAAATTAAACATGTTATACATAAGACCCATGATTGTACGTATGATCATATAGAGCTTAGAATTTTGTGGAATAAATTAGATGTAATGGCAACCTTGACTATACATTGGCAATTGTCAACAATTATATGACATTATTTAAGCTATGATTTAAAATCCTTGCAACTATAAATACCCATCGGAACCTTTAAAAGCCATCCTAAGGCTTACGCGTATATTTCAAACTTACGAAACCATTTTTCGATCGCTTTCGCAAAGCTATAGAATTTCACTTGAAATCTCTTTGGTGAGACTAGCTAGTGAGCTATGTAAATTTAGGATTGGAATATCAACTTATTTCCACTAATTCATCACAACCTATCGACGTATACTATAAGTGAAATGCTTCTCCTAGAAGATAAAACTCAAACTTCTCTACCCAATTTAGGTTTATGCCCTGCAATTCTCTAAGAAATGGATTGATGAAACTCTCAAAGGAAGAAAAATTATGACGTCATTGTAGATTGATTGAGACTTAATTATCATACATCGAATTGCATTTTCTACCTTCTAATTTTGCGTTTTAATTTCTTAACTTTATGTACTAGTCTTTCTAGCTATAATATATAGTTATTCACATTGCTAGCTAGATAGTACACACATCCATTACGAGGTATTTTCAAAGTAGCACAAAATCTTGGAAAAACTAGGCCTGGCAATCATAAGAAAAGATCATTCCTATCACACACTTTGGTAACAATAATTCTTTTTAATATCTATTAAATTCATATGAAATCTTTTCTAATCCATCAATAAGTAATACTTAGGCTAAGATAAAACATCCTTCCTAGGGTGGAAGATGAAATTTCAATTGAGAAGCAATCATTGAGAAGACTCAAAGTGAGAAAAACACGCTCAATCAAATGCAATAGCACTTATTTTGTTTATTTTGTGCACCCAAATTCAATGATTATACAATGGCTTCATGTAAAAAATTGATAATGAAATATTGGATAAGCTTATGTCATGGATGAAGAAACTAATGAAGTTCACCAATTTTGAATTCATGCAAGTTCATAAATACCAATTATTTCCATGAAACCAGATGAATCAATCTCAAGTATGTACACTTATTATAATAAGATCATCATTACTTTACATTCTCATAGAAATGAATCTTATTTAAATCAAGAGATAACAAACAAGATCCATTTCCTTTCTAAGAAATGGGATGCCAAGGTCTCAGTCCTCAAGTAAGCGAACATTACCTATATACTTATTTTATTTATAGGACAATGAAATAGAGATGATTCAACAAAGAAAATGTTGCATTTAGCTGAATTATGGATAGATAGATAGAAATCTATATTCCTACAAATACAGGGCCATTATAATGTCATTCTTGAGCCCGTCAAATATATTCCTCTAAAAATCTACTTCCATATTCAAATTGTCATCGTCTCTCACCTAAAAGCTAGACACCATAAACCCTACCTTACAAAAATACATCCTAGCAACAATCAACCGATTCAAATCCAAGCATTTCCCTCAACAGCAAAAGTAAATCAACCCACCGATGCAAAATATATCCTTCAGAGACAAGACGATGGAGAGTTGAGGCATTTGAACAGAAACTCTATAAATAATTCCTTGCAAAAAATCTTACAGAGAATTTCTAACCTCTAGCAACCCTACATTAAGATTTGTGTACTTCTCTAAATATAAAAAATCGTTATCATCACTAACATAGTTAAAAACGCAAATCTCCCCATTAATTCCTACTCAGCATTCACCAACAATAGCGAGACATCAAAACAACAAACAACCTACAATAATCAAACCAAAAGAAAGGCCAAATCAAATAACCAACCCTAAATCAGGCATCGATTCTTAAAATTTGCAATAACTCCAAATTCTTTCCCTTACCTAGTGTCTTCAACGACGAACACATTTCTTCCCATCGTTCGTTCAGAAAGAAAACACAAGCAGAATCAAAGGAAACCAGTCTCTATATAAAACATGCGCATCTCACCTGCATCGAAAAAGCACCGGCAGATATTATCTTACCCGGCCTCACCGCGACCGTAGCGGCAGTTCGCGAGCCACGTCTCCTCCGCTGCCCAGACTACATTAACTAGCAGGGGATGAAGTAAACTCCTGACCGACAATGGTGGGAACAAAGGACCACGTTGCGGGCTGTGATTCACACAATGGACTTCTTTAAGGAAGGGAATGGAGATGATGTCAAGTGTCAGTACGGGTGCGGTGATCGGCGCACACGTCGGGCTGGTTCAGCTTCCAAGGAACCTAGGTTGGTTCGAAGATCAAAGGAAGGCTACGTGGATCGTAGCAGAAGGTCTCTAGCGAATATTATATATGTATTGAAGTAAGAGCACATCGAAATGTTGTTAAAATTAACTTAAAAAGTTGGTTTCTTAATTAATCAAATATCATGAATTTCAAAATCTTGGTATATTTGGTTGAATAAAATGTTTAATCTAACTAAAACTTAAATAGTAAATTAGTTAATATGAGTTATTCGGGTCGATTTGAACTTGATCGAAATTATTTGGAATTTATAAGTTTTGACTCAAATCTAACTCAAATGGCAACCAGCTAAATCTTAATCTAAATTTTTTTGTGAGTCTATTTCATTATTTTTTTTTTGAATCATATTTGGATGGAAATCAATACAATCAACACCAACATATTTTTATTCTAAGTTTAGTATTATTAATTCAAAAGTTTTCATGCTTTATTTTTTTTAATAAATTTATGAAGGATATGACTATATTTTTTCAAAATTAGCTTGAATTCGAAGTCTTAGTTTCAGGAAGGTTGATTGGTCGCTCGACAATTTAATTTGGTTTGATTGGCTACCAAGGCCTGATCAATATGAAATATGAAATTAATTCTTATAAAATACATGATATAGGATTTTAAGCTAATCTCATGTTTTTGCTAAAACCTCTTTGTCGTTTAAGCCACTAAAATCTCATTATGTGCTTGGAACTTTGAGGCAATTTCTTTAATTGCAAGAGAATAGGAATCAAAATCATAATGTATACAACTAGTTCTAAGACTTGATTAATCTTTTCTATAGTTAGTATTCTTATTGAAGCTTTATCAACTTTCCTTGATTTTATTCTCTTGAACATTAAAGGATATAAAATTTAGCAGGAGATTTTTTGCAACCGAAAGCCCTCGGCTTGTTGCATTTGTAGCGTCTTTACATTTGATGTCCAATCTTGCCCTAAGACATCTCCTTCCAATTAATCTAATGTGTTACTTTAAATAGAAGAATTAGTAGAAAAAATATTAGTGTTATTGGATAAATACATGCCACTCTGTAAGAGATCCCTAAATCCTATAAGACCCAAACCATTTTGTTGTCATATTATCTTCCAGTGATATTGGTAATGGTCTCACAACCAAGAAAAAAGAAGAAATGAGGGAAGTTACGGAAAGGAGTTGGAATAAAAGAATATAAAACTATTTTTCTAAGGCTTTGTTCTTATTTTGGTCATGGGACATTTGATTTAGTTTTGAAATAGCAGAACTACCTTGCTTTTAAAGTAGTTCTTGTCTTTGTGATCATGAGAAGGTTTGTTCTTATTTTTCATGAGGATTTGATGGACTTGGGTTTTGAGCTTTAGATTTAGTGGGATTGTCCTTGCTTATCATGAAAATAATCTTCATTTTTGGAAGGTTCAAAAATATTAGTGGATGGTGGCTTGTATTTGGGCTTAGGATTTTGTATTTAAATTGACTTGGGACTTTAGTTTTGTCATGACATAAGCTTGGTTTGATTTAAGTGATTTTAAATAATGATTTTAATTTTAGATCTTGAATTTAAAAGTTGATGATTTCGATTTAAACATTTCTCGTTTTAATTTGGTATTTCAACTAATTTGAATTTCATGGTTTTCTTTTGTTTGATTTAAAATTTTGATTGTTTTGATTTTGATGATTTTCTTTATATTTGATTTTAATTTTGATTGATATTTAGATTTTGTGATTTTTAGTGACTATATATATATATATAGTTTTAGATTGATTTTTATGATTTTACTTAAATTTAATATTGATTTTGATTTTATCTGATGACTTTAATTTTGTAACATTTAATTTAATTATTTATTTTTATTGAATTTGATGCTTAGGTTGGTTGTAATTTACTTTGGTTTTAGTTTGAAGATTTTAATGAGTTTTACTTTGATTGCTTTGGAAAGTTTGGGCTTTTAGTGATTGACTTTAGTTTTGATCAATTTGAAATAAATTTTGTGATTCAATTTTAACTTCAATTTTAAGTTTATGATCTTGTTGATTTTGATTTTGAGTATATTTTATTTTAAATTTTGGACTTTTAGTTTGTGATTTTATTTTATGATTTTATTGGTTTCAACTTTGTTTAATTTTGATGATTCAAATTTTTCTTTTTTTTTCTTAGTTTAATTTGGTGATTTTTTTATTCTTTTTTATGATTTTAATTTCAATTGGTGATTTTTTTTTCAAAATCTTTCTCTTTAAAAGATGAACCCTATCTTAGTTCAAAATGAGTCGTACGCAATGGGCTGCTTATGAATCAAAGGAAAAGTTATCCAAGGCAAGTGCAAAGTGAGAGACCAAAAGAAAACATAAGTCTCTAGGGTCAAAAGATCACTTAAGGCATTTTCAATCATATGGAAACTCAACTTATGCTTCAATGACTTAACCGTAATCATTTCAATCAAGGGTTGATGATCTTGAAACACTAGTTATTCAGGAGGGTCACTGTGGAAACCCTAAGACTATATCCTAAGTTTTAGAAAGAGGAAGGAAAAGATATACCTCATGAAAAAAATAAGGTCAACACATCTTTCAACTCTGGACTCTACGTTCTACAAACATCATCACTACTTACCACTACGACCTACAAGAACAATTACGACTTACGTGGCTTATAGCTCGTGCAGATCTTGCATCCTTCTTTGGGACTTACGAGCATCGTCACAACTCACCACGACGGCCAACGTGACTAATTATGATCTACGTGGTTCATAGCTCGTAGAGCTCCCAACTCTGACCCTTGTGACCTTCAGATATCATCATAGCTCAACCCTGCAACCTAAATGACCAACTACAGTGTGCATGGTCCACAACTTGTGCAACTCTCAGCTTCGATCCCTGCTATCTACAAACAACATCACAACTCTTAAGCCCAACGTGACTAAATATGACCTATGCGGATTATAGCTCTTGCAACTTCCTATTACATCTTATGTGCCCAACCGACACTCTCAAGGCAACCATCTAGGCCTATGCATCCAACTACTTTCATGACTTTCAACTACGACCCACACTACAAGCTGTTGCAATTGCCATCGTGTACAACATTCACAACGGTCGATTGCCTCCATAGCAATCGACTACGATCCTTGCAACCTACTGTCAATGAGAACCATATTCATTACCCCAGACAATGTCTATTATCTGGTGCATATTTACAATGTTCATTTTTGTAATTTCATCTCCCCAAATTCAGGAGATGAGTGAACATGTGCATTCACTAGCTATAGTGAATTATTTTCACTGAGTATTCTACCCCATGGTTTTTTCACTTTTCAAGTTTTTCACATAAAAAGTAGACGTTCATCGTCCAGTTTATTTCTCTTTAATTATGTTGAGATTTTATATATCTCTAAGACGATAAATAATTACTCTACCATCACTGTTCCTCCAGCACTCTTCAGTATCCACCATAATTGCCCTTGTATCTACCCTATGGCTTGCTCTCCTCAAGCTTTTTATCACATTCGAATTAATTTTAACCGCCAACGACTTGAAACAAGTAGTCTTCTGTCAAAAGCGTGATATTAATATACTACATGTGTATATCCCTTAACATATTTATTGTTAATATTATTATACAAAATTTTAGGATATTGATATGAATATTTGAGAACATTTTGACAGATTTGTAATAATATAATTAATGAAATTTTGCTACATTTTAACGAGCCATACATTTGGTAGATTTTAATGACACTAAACTTGTATTTTCAGTCAATTAACTATCATTTTTAGTGCTACAAAATTGACACATTATCTGAAGCCAATGGATGTTGATTGACAATTCTATAATAAATCTGTACATAATTAAGCATCTGCAAAGAATTAAATACAAATATTTTGCGGTTGCTATTTGACAAATTCCCCAGTTGGAAAACCATTCAAACGTTGGTCAAATAAATTAGTTCCATCAGTCAAATTATGTGGCGGAATTAGAACTAAAGTCTTAACATTTAAGCAAAAATTTCATATCATCTATAAATTTAAAAAAAAAAGGTGCATTAACATGCATACCACCCAATTCTAATGTATTTACAAATCTAACATCTAAATTTTAACATATCACTTAAAAATATATCACTATTTTAATTAAAAGTGAAATATACCCTTTCATGCATAGTATGTAAAGCTTAAAATTTAAGTATGATGAGGCATATAAATCAATAGAATTGAGTGGTATTTATGTGAATTTTCCAAGAAATTTGTCCAAAATCGGTATAAACTTTCCTTCCCAACAATTTCATGGAGCGAAATTCAATTAAGCTTTCTTCTAAGGACCGGGTCCTCACATTTCAACAAAGATCAGGTCCACCGTTCCAAGCAAATTCCAAACCCCCTTGTTCTATTTTTAATAGGTCAATACTACGAACATTCATGAAGTCACATACTAGTGCCATATCAACATGATAAATAAAATAAGTAATTATGAGAGATAAATAATAAAAATCACAATATAAAATATATTTTGAATATACTTTATATTAATATTTCTGTCTGCGAGCCTGTTCAAAAGCTAATGAGACTGAGTCAGGACTAGCTTGAGCTTGGCTTGTTAATTTATTGAGCTCAAATCACGAGCCACTCATCAAACCGAGCACGAGCAGTCTCGCCAATCGAACAATGACACATAATGAACTACTTGTCATATTTATGGTTAGGGATCAACCCTCACCACACATTCATTGTGAATTTAATTTCTATGATATATGCGTTTCATATAGATTTAATGAGCATAAATGTAAGGAGCATTTATTAACACAGCAAGCATTAATCTCTTTCAGAAGGGAAGGTGAGGGGAGCGCCAGCCACCTCAATTTTAATTTATGGATGTAAAATAGCTATATTTTTCTTGTAAACAAAATCATAATGCTTCTAGATAGATATCAAAATCATCTTATTATATAAAATGTCATCATATATATATATATATATATATATATATATATAGACAGACATTTGCGAGCCGTTATGTATTTATAATTTTTAAATTACAGAAAGCAGATAAGCATTCCTTCAACTACATCTATCAGTATCAACAAACCTAAAAGAAACCAGCAGAACGAAGAACAAATGATGTAGAACCAATCACCAACCACCAACCACCAACCACCTTTAAGATACAAAACCAACCAGCCAAACGAACTAATTACTTATATTTTTAAATTTACATACATACCAGACAATTCTTATGTATTTACATATCTAAGACCTGAAATTTGATATTTACATTTACAGCACTTTGGTGTCATGAGCATATGCATGAAAACGAGTGTTTCACTTTTAAAACAATAGTACATGTGGTAATTTTGATGTGATAATAAAGATTTGAGTGTTTAGTACGAGTGTTTCACTTAAATGCCCCAATACTCATGTATTTACATATCTAACACCTAAACTTCAATTTTTACCTATATGCCCACTAACCGATGCATGTAAAGACGTATTTCACATTTTGTTTAAGTTGTATTTTTTATGTGATATGAGAGATTTGGGCAGTACAAATGCATAAATCAAAGTTTAGGTGTCAGATTTGTGAATCCATAAGAATCGGGTGGTATGCATGTAAATGCCCCTTTTAGATGGCTAAAATAGCAGGTTCACCAGACATAAAATAAGCATTAATCAGCTCAATAAATATTGAACACAACAAAATAGACATATTGGGATATGAATAAAATAGTCCATAATTAATAATAACATCAACAAAACAACAACCAGCACATTGTAACAGCCATGAAAGAGCAGATTAAATAACTACAAGAGATAGTTCACCTAGCTAAAAACGAGCAAAATTTAAAAAATTTAAAAACATAAATTAAAAAAAAAAAAAAAGCAAATGAGAGAGAGTTCAATCCATGAACTCTTAGAAGCATGAAAAATTTCAGTAATACAAGATAAACATGGAGGAGAATCTACTGAGATAATAGAATGAAAAAACCTTGAGCAATTAATTGCATGGCATCATCACCAAAGAAAATGAAATGAAAAAAATGGAAAAAAAAACATCTTAAAACACTAAACATGGTTCATGAATCGGCACCTGCAGATTTGGCATGCTCCACAGAATCAGACCGCCGAGAGGACTGATCAGTAGTTGTAACTTCGGTGTCGCTTGGTTCGACCTGTTGGTGCCCCTGTTCTTCAATGTTTGCAGAACCTCTGCTTGACGAACGAATCCGTTCGATCCGCGCCACCACCTCTGAAATTGAAGGCCGGCTGTCCGGATACTGCGCCGCACAGTCTATGGCAAGCTGTAAAAGCTGAACCATCTCCTCCTCGACATTCTGATACCTAAGCAGCTCCAAATCGAAAACCTCTGAAGACCAATCCTCCCGAACAACCGACTGAACCCATCGCGGGAGATCGACGCCGTCCTCGTTGAGAAGGGCTTGTGCGGGAGCCTTGCCCGTGAGTAGCTCTAGAAGGAGGACACCGAAGCTATAGACATCAGCCTTCTGCGAGACTTTGCGAATATCAGTGACTTCTGGTGCTCGGTAACCTGCAATGCGGCTCAGCGTGGTGCTGGGACCAACGAGAGTTGCGAGCCCATGGTCAGAAACACGAGCTTCGTAGGATTTCGTTAGGAGAATGTTGGAGGATTTGATGTTGCCGTGGGAAACTGTGGGGCTTAGGGAATGGATGTACTCGATGCTTTGGGCAGCACTGAGCGCGATGGATAATCTTGTCTCCCAATTTAGGGGTGTTCTTCCAGATCCTCTGTTGCCTGTATAATAGCCAATATGACACATCAATATATTATGTACTTCAAGGCATGAGAAAGAAAAAAAAACACTAGCCAACATCAATGCAGAACACAAGAAATGATGAGGAAGCATCTTTGAGCGTTTATATAGATAGAATATGCAATTATGTGCAACAAAAAGTTGCAAATAGTAACCTTTGTGTATGCACAACACCATGAATGTCCAGATATGCATTTTATTCCAAGTGAAATATCTACTTAGATTTGCCATTAATTTGGAAAATATTCATTGGTTTGAATGCAATTGAATCCACTCATGTATAAGTTAAAATAGAAGTCTGTGGCATCCAGCAGCCATTGAGAAATGAATCCTAACGATTTAAATTCTACATTTCTTTCTACTGCATAAGTTGAAGTTACTGTTAAAATAAGATTTCAACGCACATATTAAGTGAACAACGGCAAGGAATATTTTACAGCATACATTGTATAGATATTCATATTGCTGGTATAACAAGAGCTCAAAGAACATTAAAAAATATATGGTAAGAAGCTCTATGGTTGGGTGAATTTTAGAGACTAAAAAATTTATTTAATCCTTCTCACCCAAAAAACAAGTTGTTGTGGCACTGATATGAATGACCAAATAACTGCAACAAGTATTATGATAAATTATATTATACTCTAATATTATAAATTAATAAACAATGACTAGTTAGTTTAAAAAATAATGAATATGTTTATTTATTGAATAAAACAGTGAAATTTTTTAAAAAAAATGTTCTAGAAAGCCATCCAGCCCAAAATTCTAAGAAAGCAGCTTTTTTTGCTTTTATACAATTGAAGTTTTTCTCATAGTTGTTGCACCAAATGCCTTAAAATTGCTTGTGCTATACAGGAAAGCATAAAAAATGAAAAAAAAAACACAACTTTGAACCAAATTATAATCTTAGCAATATTTCTTGGATAAAATAAATCCAGCCAAAGGTTTGATCCAAAAGGAAGAAAGAGTGAAAAGAAGTATAAATCCAAAAAAAAAAAAAAAACAGAGAGATAATATGCATCATAAAAAAAATGATATTAAATTAGTCCACTTAAATTTAATGAACTAATGATGCTTAAGAAACTAAAACCCCAATTATCTGCTTAAGATGCCAATCAGCTCTTAAATGATAGCTAGTGTACTTAGTTTGTTAGCCACTTATCATAATATAACTATGAGTCCTACTCTCCTACGATATTAGTAATATTTGTATTGGAATATTAATTATCTCACCCACTTAAACGACAGCTAGTGTACTTAGTTTTATAAAGATAGGACCCATGATGCAAATTAAATGCAACACTTTCCAGTAAGAGGGCACGATAAAGCAAACTAAGCCTTCGCATGCGAAATAAGTTTGGGAAATTTACACCTACATATCTAACACCTAAATTTTGATATTTAGGTTTATAGCAGTTTGGTCTCATAAACCTATGCATGAAAAGGCATACATCACTTTTAAAAAGTTAGCAGCTGTAGTATCTTTGTTTTAATATTAAAGATCAAAGCATTATGTATGTAAATATGAAAGTTTAGTTGTTAGATGTATCAGAAATAAAGATTGTGTAATATGTATGTAAATGCTGTATAAAATTTCGCCAAGAAAAAGTCTGCCTGAGTTGACATTTTCTGGACGAAAAAGACCTACAGATTCCTAAGAGAGCAACACAAGCACAGTATATATTAATATTCCAATATGCCAGTTCGTTAAAGGGTTCAATAAATTGAGAGATGAGCAAGAATACTAAATGAATACAAATTTAACTAACCCACTAGGCAAAGGAGGAAAAATCATAACAAGAATTTCAGGATTATGGTTTTAAAAAATATAATTCAAACTGTAATTGTGAATGAATGATTGTCATCTGCTTTGCTTTACAAAACCTAGCATATAAATATTTTGATTATAGGGCTTCTAATAACTTCGGTTTCGTTTGACAATGCAGTGAAGTTTTTTCGGTTGGAACAAACAAAAACCTTTGTATTTGGTGAAACAGCGAGAGACAAACATCTCCCGAAGTTCTTTCGCAAGAACAGTGAATTTTCACCATTTCAGATCACAACTGTTCTCCGGAGGTTTGATGAACAAAAAAAACATGGTAAACTTTGCTGCTGTTTCAAACGAAGCCTTGATGACAATCTGCAACGCACATCCAGTGCAACCGACCCTTTATTAAAAATAGCAATTGAATCATAACATCCTACTAAATATAGCTTAAATACTTAGTTTTTGTGCTGTAAACAGAGGCGAAACAAAATTGCTAGAAAGTGATGATTTTGGTTCAATTCCAAATATTCTATATTAGTATAACTAAGATTCACAGCAATATGCACCAAATAACAATTAGAAAGAAAAAATATAAGCCCCAACTCTATTCAAGATAATCATGATATCCTCTCCATAGTTCAGGAAACTTTCACAGGCAAGGAAAAGAAGATGTGAAAAAGGAGGGGGGGAGAGAAAGGAGGATGAGGAGTATGTTTTACCATGCAACAGAGCCGAGAGACTTCCCATGGGCATATAATCATAAACAAGAAGCTTTTCATCCTTGCTGAAGTAATAAGCTTTGAGAGGCAACAATTTGTCATGCTCCATGGATCCCACCACTCCAATTTTCTCCCTAAACTCCTGCTCCGACAAATTCACATCCCTCAGCCTCTTCACTGCCACCACCGCTCCCATCTCCAACAATGCCTTGTAGGCCGTTCCGAACGTTCCCTTCCCCAATACCTCAGCCGACGCGCGCAACAAATCCTCCAAATCAAATTCTCCATCTCCCGACCTTCCAAAGAAAACCAATCTTTTCACAATCTCCGGCTTCTTCTCCGCCGCCCCTCCCGCCACAGCGGCGACTGCTGCTGATTCACCTCTCTCCCTACCCCTGGGCGCTGTCTCCGACGGCTTCCCCACCACCGCGGCTGCTTCCACCGCCGAATTTTTACTCCCGCCGCTTCTCCGACACACGAACACCAACAGAATCAGCAATATCAGCACCACAGCGGCAGATCCAACAGCGATTCCGGCGATTGCGCCACCGGAGAGCTTACTCCCGCTGCTATCGGAGGCAGGTGGAGTACGGCCTCCACTTCTTCCTCCAGGGCTCTCCGCCGGCTCCCGTGCCGGAGCTGGCGAGATCTCTCCGGGACACGGAGCCAGCTGACCGCCGCACAGCGACATCCCCATAAACGCGCTCGCCGGTTCCTTGCTCAGCTTCGACGGAACCGAGCCATTTAGCCGATTGAAGGAGACGTTAAACTGCTCTAGATTCGGAAGATCAAGGTTCGGGATGCTTCCCTCCAGCTGATTCCTCTCAAGGTACAGCGTCCTGAGGTGAGACAGATTCCCGAACGCCGGTGAGATCCCGCCCGTGAAGCCATTCCCAGCAAGATTCAAACGAACAAGTTTCTCCATGGAGAACAGCACCGTCGGAATATTGCCGGAAAAACGGTTTTCCTGCAAATAAACGTTGCGGAGCTCGGTGGCGCCGGAGAGGTCCGATGGGAGACTACCGGAGAGGCCATTGAAGCGGAGGCTAAGTGTACGAAGAGCGGTGAGGTTACCAACCGTACCGGCTGGAATCTCGCCCATGAGACCGACGGCGGGGAGGCGAAGGATAACAACTCGGTTCTGTAAGCATCGTACGCCCTGCCATGTGCAGGGGGAGTTCGTCGCGTTCCACCGGAGCACGGCGCGACCGAGTGAGTCGCGGAAGGCGAGCAAGGCAGCACGGTCGGAGTTAATATCAGGTGCTCCGCCGCCGAGGAGGGAGAAGAGGAGGAAGACGATGAGAAACGAGTGGAGAGCCATCTGCGCGGTGAGCTGAAGAGGACGGTGAAAGTTCAACGCTATCGGCTCCTGGCTCTCGACAGAGCCGACAGAGAGGCAGAAGTTGTCTTGGTGCTGTAAAACTCAGCTCCGAGTTTTGCTTTTATTTATCCTTTTATGTAAATAATTTATTATTCTTAAATGTATATAATACATTGTAAATTTTAAATTGACAGAATCATTTTCTTGGAATGACGAGTGATTTAAGACATAAATTCTTACCTTCAAATCTGCTAAAATTGTTGCATGCTTTTTACAGTGCAATAAAAAAAAAAAGAATTCATTTACATTATTTTAAATTTATAAAAGAATTCTAGAGTATATAAAAAATTTAAAAGTTTTAATAGCAATATTATGATTATAATATTTTAAAATATATTTGATACACCACCACCAAATTTTCATCAATCCAATACGAATCTTGAGACATGACACGAATCTCCATATGCTATTTTAAGCAAAAAAAAAAAACATTCAAAACTTGATAAAAAGTCATCCAGAGTTCTAATTTCAACAAACTTATAGTCAAACTGACATGTTCAATAAGACAGACCTAATGATATGAAAACTAGTACAATACAAGTCAAATCAAGACTAAATCAACTCATTAAATCACAATTAGAAGATTTATGAATACATTTGGAAAGTCAAAAGGTTGTCAAATATGTCAAGTTTATACTCAAAACGAGTGGCTCGATAAGAAGAATTCAACGAGCACAAGATCACTCAATTCTGACATCATTAAGGCACTCAAATGTCCATTAAACATCATATGATCGAGGGAAACTCTCCGGACCACCCGATTAAAATAGTTCATATTCATGTATTAATTACACCTAAAACACTATAAATAGAGTCTCATCGATAAGGAAGTCTAACAAGAGTCTGAGGTCTAGACACAATTAGCTCATATTTATTTTCTCAATTCTACAAAGTAAAATAATTGATATAAATAATCGGGAATTATTTTGACATTTCAGTCAACTTTGATATCAAGATATATGTAATATAATAAATTTTTTAAAAGGTATATAAATTTTAATTATTTATTTTCACTTTTAGTAATTTAAATTAGGAAGAATTTTTTTATTAACTAATTGAAGATTAAAAGCGGCGCCTCTCTTTTAAGCTTGTGGGTTAATCATGAGACTAGGCGTGCATTAGGAAAGAGGGAAAAGCAAAAAAAGGCAGTTTGTAGAGGAGTGAGAAAAGGTCTATTGACAAAAGGGCGGGCGTTTATGAGTAAAGGAAGAATCAATATTGTCTTATTTTCTAACTTGGAGTATAAGAAAATAAAAATATTTGACTAAATTTAATCAAATTAGATTCATTTTTACATAAATATAATATATAAATAATAAATTAATGTTATATTTTTGTCCTTCGCTGGATTTTTTAAAATCATAATATCTTAATTAAATATATAAAGAAAATATAGATGAGAATATTCTCCCTAAATTTTTAATTAGATAAATTCAATGAAAAATATTAAAATATTATACTCAAATTTAATTATAATATATCTAAAAATTATTAAATTTATTTTGAGAAAATTATGATATAGTTTTCTTATGTATTATAATTATTTAAAATAATCCCGAACTATTTATATGAAAATTTTTAAATTTTAATTTATATAAGTGTCAAAATATTTTTTGAAAATCAAGCTCTAATAATTCTCTATGGAGAAAATTGATTTAAATAGACTCGAGATTATTTTGATACATGTAAATATCATAGAATTAAATTTGACAAAATATATGATAATTATGAAAATTAAATTGGATATATGAGCTAATTGTTTTCATATGTTTTTATTTGACTGTTTTTGGTTGGTATAATAAATATATTCTATGGTCAAGAGTAGATAACCTTCTGGAGACTTTTGATGATTTGTATGACTGTATTTGCAGGCAATAGGGAGGGCAATGATTGGATTAATTCAATTTGATTTTTGCACAAATCTTGAAATCAATTTAAATTTTGACCGTTAGGGGTTCTTTTTTTTTTTTTTTTTTTTTTTTGCGGTAGATACTCTGTCAAGGAGTCAGCCTTGCGAAGGCAATGATTTGGGTACGGACGGATATGTAAATGATGGTCTCAAATTAATAAAAATATTACATTCCAAAAAACACATATTATTTGAAGTAAATGAGGTGGATTATGAGGCTTTTACATAAAATATCTATCTGCGGGGAGCGTATCTTCACTGTTTTAAAAATGGATTTAAGTTGATGACATTGATGGAATGTATAAAAGAAGAAAGGAACATTTTAGTTACATATCACTGTGTCACTCACCTTTTAAGTCTTTACTATTTACTTATCAAACACAATTTTACACACACACACATATATATATATATATATATATATATATATATATATATATATATATATATATATATATATATATATATATATATATATATATGCGGATGGGGACTTAGCCTTAATGGTCAAAATAGGGTATTCTCAAACTCTTAAGTTATTTTTATTTCATGGAATGGGAGGGTTAATGGTCTCTCTATTTATGAATGAAAATATACATGGTAAAATATAAACATCACCCCTCCTTAAAAGGGTACAACAGGGCATTCTAATCTTTTGTTCGTTGGAGTTTATCGTTTGAGAGTTCATCACTTAGTGGAGGTGGCTTTAGTCGACTAGTCTTTGATTGTGGGTGGTTGGCTAACTATGGGTAGTCGGCTAGTTGACTTGTTGGAAGGTCAGCGAATTGTTGGTGGATCGGACGACTTTAGGTGATTGAACTGTGTCCTCCTGTTATTTTTTTGGCCTGCCACTCTTTACTGCTGACGAATATCATCGAGATATGTGAGGATATATATATATATATATATATATATATATATATATATATATATATAATGTAATTTCATATATCTAAGGAAATTTTTTTTAAAATTTAATATAATAAAAATTATCAAGGTGATTTAGGTACATTGATTTATTTCAATAAAAATTAATTTGTGATTTGGATAAATTAATCTGAAGATATAGCTGAATATTTATTGGAAAAGTGAATTTAAAAATGCCTATAATAACTTCCTAGTCAACAGTACTGAACATATAATAAAATGATTGATAGATTGATTAAATAATAATCAATAAAAGTGTGTACATGTCGGAAATTATTGCATACAGACACCGCATGTATCTCTGCATGCGGTGTCAGATCCTGACCGTAAATCACGGCGATCTACGGTCAGGATTATTTCTGTTTTTTTTTAAAGAAAAAAAATTTTAGGTGGGGCCCACCGAAATACATCAGGACCGTAGATCATGTGATTTGCGGTCCGGATCAGACACCGCACGCAAGCTGCGTGCGGTGTCCGATTCGTATGAAATAATTTTTCGTACATGTCAAGAGTAAATTGTCACAGATGTATAATAAAATGCCATTTCGATGAAAAAAATTAATATTCCAATATTTTTATAGGAGATGAGGCCTTTTTTTATATCCAATGCCCTCACCTCCGCTGTTTGTCGTTGCCAGCAATAGGCCGGCACCTCTCGCTACCCGCCGCCGCCTGCCCCAGCCCATTTGCCATAGGCGGCGCACCTGACATCTGCCGTCCGTCGTTAGTCTCCTCGTATAAGTCATGGGCAACAAAGTTTAATACTAGAACACACGTGGATCTAACCGTTTGATAAAACATATAATTTTTTTTCTAAAAAAATTAAAATACATCGTCATATATGTTTTATATTTAATAATTGGTCAAAAAGACTCGGCTATATATTGACACCCGTTATGATGGTTGAACCCACATATATACCAAATGGAAGAATAAATAAAAAAATACAAAAAAAAAACTATTATTTGATTAAATTAGCTAATAATTTTGGGAAAAAAATATTTTAAAATTCATTTAACAATGAATCTGATCAAATAAATTATGATTTATTATGTATGCCTCAATGATTATTGTAACACTACAAATCAACAAATTGATATTTCAATACAATTATTTTATTATAGATATCCATTATTTGGAGAGTGTTAGCCACGTATTGAAGAATAAATAAGAATATAAGAAGAAAATATGACCAAAAAAATTGATATCTAAATAAAATTTGAATAAATACAAATAAATTATTCACTAATTAATGTTTGTTGTATTGTAAATATGAAAAGATCAAGATTAAATGTATATATTTTGGAGCACCTAAATATAAATTTAGAATAACTAAATAGTATCATCTTAAGGAGATATTATATTAAGTTATTGTTTAATTTATCTTTTAGCACATGCATGAAATATTATTTGAATTTAATTTTGAGTTTTGCTAGACATGTGACATTGTTTTATGAGAAAAATATATGGATCAAGTTGATTGTTTCATCAATCAAGTATTGAAGGGTGGAAGACCTTAAATATGTGTTAGGTACGACTCATATACAAGATAAGAGACAGATGTTGAAGCGGAACTGAGCAAGTTAACGGAGCGGAGTTTTGTAATTACATATTGTACTTCAGGGTTATATATATATTTTTGTTTGTAACCCTAAGATTATTCTGTACTCTTTTTTCTGAAATTGAAAGAAAGTCGTCGCTCTGCTCCTGAAAAAGTATGCATCTTTGCCGAATCTCGTTAAGTTTCTGTGTTTTCATCTGGATTTGAGTCGATTTTTGTTTTCTTTGCTCTAAAATTCTCAACATTATTCCTGTGTAATGTTTATTTTAGAAACAATAAAGTATTAGAGTTAATTTATATGCTATATTTCACACCATTTAGCCATGTTGTCTTATCTTATTTATATTGCCCAATAATCTTATAATCACTCCACTAAGAAGTGCTTGATAACACCTCATCAATTATGTATATTATTTCTAGTTTATAAAATCCACAAAGAAGGAATCAATAAGTTGGAACTGTTCATCACTCCATTCATTCATGACCATGAAAAATATATTTAAAACTCATGAATATGCTTGTTAAGAAGCTTAATTAACATTAGACATACATGAAAAATATTGCAATATTTGAATATGAAAAATATGGCAATCATCATCTGTCAGTCTGTCATACACTGCTTGAATCTCATTTTAGAACATATTAGTAATATGTTTAGTGTCACGAACCTTAATAAAAATATTTATTTACAATCATAACCTTATATTTTTTCAATAATAAGGAATTAATTTTCTCAAAGAGTTTACTCAAGTGCTTCGTTCCTAAAACAATACATATAATTACAGTCATAACCTTCAATTCATGCAGGATTTTGATGAAGTCATTGGAAATAAAGGCATATAGTGAACCAACATTTAGAGTGAATGAGACTAAAATATATTAAGATAATGTAAAAAGCTTGCAAACCCCATTGCTATCACTATATCCCAACCATGCATTATGATAAATTTCTAATAATATAATATTTTTTTATTATAGTTATAATGCTAATATATAATCAAAATAATATCATTTTTTACTTTATATGTTACATTTAAGAAAATACACAAGCATTACAAATATATGTTTTTAGATATTTGAAGTGATTTAGAGTTTATTTATAAAAAAAACCTTCTCATCTAATTTTTTTTTAAAAATAGCAAGAAAATAATAAACAAATAGAAGTGTGATGATAATATCAAAAGCAAAGGGGCTAAAAGCTGCCCAAATTAGACCCCTTATCACTGAATTTAATTACAATGATTTGAAGAATGGAATTTATATATTAAAAAAAAAAAGATATAATTTCAACAATCAAAAGACACAATGTAACATATAATAAGCAAAGTTTATGCAAATTTCAAATTATATTTAAATAAATAATTTAGATAAAATAATAATTTATTAAAC
>NEWO01000019.1:1444329-1523730 GCA_003013225.1 Phalaenopsis aphrodite | reverse complement strand
AAAGGAACAACCAACACTGCAGAGTCTAGAAGCAACCCATGACACAAATCATCCAAAATGTCGTGCTGACCCTAAACATGGCGTACTAGAGCTCCATCTCATTGCAACAACGAGCTCTTCCGCACACTGATGTTATAACTCAAAAAACCGTACAATTCTTTTCCGCATGTAGGACAAGGAGTTGTACGTGAAATCTCAAACTTATAGTATAACATTTCAACTGGGCAGCACACCTTGATTTTTTTCCTTTCCAAATAAATTTCTTTACAGCCTCAAATTTTGTAGCACACATCACTCATAATTATGAAAAATTTCAAACTATATTTTTTAAAAAATATTTTATTTTTAGTTCATATTTAAAAGAATAGTTTAATAAAATATATTTAATATAATAATCCGACTTGTACCTCCAAAAAAAAAAAAAAACAAACATTCAGTAAAATTATTAATGAGAATCTTAAAGTACAATTATGTGTGAATAAGTTAACATCAGTGTTATATTGCACAACGCAGCTAAATGAAAAGTATATTTTTGCTAGGAACATTTACATAAATACCACGGAATTCATATATATTAACGTATCTAGCAACTAAATTTAACTTTTGCCTGTCTTATTTATGCAAAAAAAAAAATGTAATTTAATTTTTTTAAGTTAAAAATGATGACATTTTTCGATGTGCTAATTGTAATTTGTATTCTTCTTATTACATAAAGAGTTAAATGAAAATATGAGAAAGTCGTCTTAGATGGTTTGGTCACATTAAACGTCGACCATCTGATGATCCAATTAGGAGAGCAGATGTTTTGGGTTCGACTTGTGTTAAGAAACACAGAGGCAGACCTAGGATGACTTGGGCTTATTATATTAAAAATGATCTTAATTTACTAGAACTAAATGAAAACATGACACTAAATAGGACGCAATGGAGAAAAATGATTCATGTAGCCGACCACACTTAGTGGGATTAAGGCTTTGTTGTTGTTGTTGTTGTTGTAATTAGATAAAGAGTTAAAGATAATTCTCCTAAGATGAAAATGCCGGTCCTAATTGTAATTTCGTAACGAATATTTGAATAAAAATAAAAAAATCAAATTAACTGTCTTTCTTGCATTATTTTCTTAATGATAATATCTGAATTATCCTTAATTAGACCAGGCTTAGTTCATTTTCTTAATTTAAATATCTGATTAATTTAAATTAGTGGGATTAATGATAAATATTTTCTTAATAAAATCAAATAATGTTGTAATTAGACCAGGCTTATTTCATTTTCTTAATGATAATATCTGACTTATCCTTAATTTATTTATTTTAATTAGAGAGAGAGAATCTCATAACACTAAACATTACTAGTAGCTTGTGGCGCTAACAGTAGGCTAATATGCTCAAATAAAATTATCATTAGAACTGAGAGAGAAATGGAGAAGTGTTGAGGCACCTAATCAGAAACGACATCGATGTGTTCAAAATCCGGTTAGTCGAGCTAATTCTCGAGCCAACGAGCCTAACCTTGAGAAGCTCGAGCTCGAGCATTTGCCACTTGATAAACTCAACACATAAGCTTGTTAACAAGTCGAACGCCAACCTACTGAGATCCACTCAAACATCCACAATGGACTGCTCCACATGAACAACCGCTGACATATGCCAACTCACAACAATAAATAAACACATTATGGTGACAGACATTTAATGTACAATATTAATTCCAAAATAAATGTGTCAGATTCTGAAAAAATTATTGCATACATATACACCTCATGCAGAGATACATGAGGTGTCTGATCCTGACCGTAGATCATGGTGATATACGATCATGATGTATTTCAGTGGGACCCACTTTAAATTTTTTTATTTTTTCCAAAAAAATTTGATTGCATGTGATCTACGATCAGGATCGGACACCGCATGCATCTCTGCTTGCAGTGTATGTATGCAATAATTTTTCCAGATTCTAAGAGGAGCTTTTGCATCTTCTGAAGCGGTTAATATCTTCTAGGGTATACAATGCAAAAGGAGAATCTAAATTTTCAAAGTTGAATTAAATATTCAATATTTTATTTAGGTTGAAGATCTCAACCAGCTTTGTCGATCGCATCTAAGACCACTATTATCCTTTAAGTCAAAGTTAGCATTAAATTATCAGACTTTGACATTAAAAAAAATTATGTTAGAATATTCGTTTATTTATCTATTTATTAGAATGGGTTTATTTTTATGGCATACGTATATGATTCATTTCTAATAAGATTAAATTACTAAAGACTATAATTGGACTGCTTATATAATTTATTAGATAATAAATTATAATTTTAGATATTCACAATAACAACAACAAAGCATTAATCCCACTACGTGGGGTTTGCTGCATGAATCTTTTTTCTCCATAGATCTAATAATTTAAGATCATTTTTTTATACAATAAGCCCAAAGTCTTCCTAGGTCTACCTCTACTCTTCTTAACATAAGTAGAATAAAAAACTACTCTTCTAATCAAATCATCAAATTGTCGATGTTTAATGCAACCAACCCATCTAAAGACTATTTTCTCTAATTTTATCCGTCACAGGAGCTACACCAACCTGATCACCAATATATTCATTTCACATTTTGTCTAGAGGTGCAAAGCCACTCATCCACCTAATCATTCACATCTCGAAAAAATCATGGCATAAATCCTTTTGATCAATTTTAGATATTTAGTGTCACAATTATACTGATGAATGCGTAATATTTCACTCATATAAATACATGTATTTGTAATTCTGTTGTGTATTATTCTCTCCTTGATCTCTTCTATTTTCTCTCTGTTGTCTAGGTATTCGATTTGCTGTTCAAGAAGGCTCTAAGGTTTTCAAATCCTACTCCACTAGGAAAAAAGTTGCAGGAGAAATTTAGAACACAAAGCTCAAAGTTGGAAAAATTGAAGGATGAAAAGAATGGTCTTTCCCCCATCACATCGATCACTTTTTTGTTTATAGAGGGATTGACTTATGTGTTATAATTAATACGATGATTATTGTACAAAAATCTCAAAGAATCTTTCAACTATTACTTTTTTATCATCTTATCTTCTTCCGGCATGAGCTTCTAATATTTTGGAACACAGCTTTGGTAATCATTCCACAGCAATGCTTCTCATGAAGCATTTCACCTCTAGCAACACTCTTGTCACTTTGTTTGGCCTTGAGAGGAGCTGGTGAGGCCCACCTATTTGCCTCGCAATGGAGTTCACTCTCAAGTTTGCTACTACATAAACCTCTCCGAGTTGATTTCTTGGACGAGTTGGCCGCTCCGTCGTCGTCGAGCAGCAGAGGATAAGCATTTTGGATGAACTCTCATACCAAAATCTTCAAATTGACCGCTTCATTCCTTGAACTCAGTCAAAGGGCTTATACGCATGCATATGTCTATCTTCTTATTTCATTTGAAGTAAAAAAGACAATTATTTAACTAAATGGTCAAACAATATCAAAATCCTTCGTATTATGCTCAGCGAGAGAATTGTGAAAGTTTAAAAAGACTCCATTATGAGATAATGAATGGACTCTGAATTTGAAGATTTTGACTGATATATATAGTTAGTTCGTCCCTATCAAAAAACTTACATTATTTAGTTGAAAAAATTATAGATTTGAAATTGAAGATATCCCAAAGATCTAAAAAATTATAGAGCTCTGCCCAATAACCAAAACGGACAACCACCATAAAAATAGTACTCTAATTAGGAAGTAGGATGGCTAGTCATGCTAATAATTTCTTTAGGTTCTTTATACAGACAAAAACTTCTAAATCCTGTTAGCAGTCTCTGTATTTAGTTCATGTTATTTATGTTATTTCTTAGGTTAATCTTATCTAATTTCACTTATATACATATATATTAATAGCTTATTTGCAAAACGTGGTAGTACTCCTGCCATCCTACTCATTTCTAAATCTACCCTACTTAACTAATCTACACATTCATTTTAAGATTCTTATTTCTATAACACTTCAACTTGATCATCAATGTATTTTTAACCACACAAAAATTAAATTCATACAACATAACTAACCCAATTATAAGTTTATAAAATATGCATAAGATTCATGAGGACTTCCTCTTTTAATAATACAACCATAAGTTTAAAACTATATGCTCATTTAAATATCCACTGTTTGGTATGATAGATTGAATGTGCTTAAGCCTATTGAAGGCTTACCTGCAACAGAAAGGAACCATTCGGAAGTGGGTATATCGTGATTAAGGGGAGACTATGCAAGGTGATCGAGGTCTCCACCGTGCAAAATGTCACTTTGTAGCAACCTGCAATTCATATCTTCTAAGAAGCATGAAAACATTGTGCCTTTTTCTCATAACGGTGATGTTCCACATGTTAAATAATACTGACTAACAATTGATTGATATAGCTGAAGATGGATTTGTTAGTCTTCAGGGTGAAAATGGAAACCATCAAGAACAATTTGAAGCTCCCTACGGATGAGGCTCTTCTGAACGAAATCAAAGAAGGGTTTGTTGAGGAGAAAGATTTGGTCATCACCATGCTGTTTGCAATGGATGAAGAGCAGATGTGCACTGTAAAGGACATGGGCCCAAAGTAAGTTCCATCAATCACACCAGAATTGTAGAGTAATATCAATGAATTTATAGCACCTTATAATGTTGTTTGTGTAATTTGAAACTCTTGGAGCCTCGTCTCCTTTGGCTGAGTGTGTCTCTCGTCGTCGGGCTATTTTAGTCGATTTTTTGGCTTTGTTATTTTTATCAAGCTTACATTTTGTGTTCTGGATTGTGTATTTAAGCGTGATGTATTTGTTTGCTATTTTAATTGTTGAAAAAGAATAAATAAATAAATAAAACAAAGGAATTATTTTTTCTAACAATGATGATAGAAAAGTGTGTATGCACCCACTAAAATTGGATTTCCTATACTCAAACTTTCTTATGCTGTTCTCAAGCTGCTTATCTTCTGCATCTTGTACATTATTCTAACATCTAACTTATTTCAATAGATATCTCCTCAATTAGAACTATATCATCTAAAAAAATATATCCCATTGTATCTCACTTTGCTTATAATTTATATGCATTTTCATAAACAATACAAAATATATAAACTTAAAGTTGATCTTTATTATAATCCTATCATGATTAAAAACCTTTACTCCATAGTCTACTAATAAAATTAATCAATGCTCTGCATGCATATATTTAATAACTTAAGCATATCATTCACACAATTGTTTCCCTTAAGAGCATCAAATCAGCATTGGTGGAAGTCACGATCAACAAAAATAATATGAGGATTTCCTAGTTGTTTTCTATGTTTTGCCCATTAATTTTTGTCTTTTTCATTAATTCTTATAAAATTCCCTCCATAATGAAATTTTATGGCATAAAAACAAACTAAGATGTTGATATTAACATAATTTTTGAGCCTATGTTGTGTTACTCTCTCAATATTTCATCACATGATTCAAAGTTTGCCACCGCAATAAGTACCAAAATTCTAAATATCTTTAATCTTAAACATTAAAAGTATCAGCAAACCAAAATGACTAAATTATTTAACAAAATGACCAAAGAAAACGACACATACAAAGTAAATTAGAATTTGTGAATTTTCCAAGCGCATCTTGTGTTGAGTGAGTGTTGAATTTTTTAATTGCTAAAGCACGGTTGTATATTATATAATTTTTCTAATGATTTGACATCATCTTTTTTAGTTAAATAAAATAATATTATTGACAAGTCCTCACATTTCAATAGGCCTATTTAGCTATATCTAAATTTTTATCCTTACGCATCAACTTCAAAGGTAACTCTGCAACACACTTTAAATTTAATCCATAATAAATCAAATTTACATCATCATCTTTAACCAAGATCTTATTCTCATTATTTTTAATGCATCTACCTAGAACAAGAGGTTCCAGATCTCTAATACTTTGTCTTAGCGAAATCATAAATCTCATTTCTCCTACGTACATCAAAACTTACAGCTTTTACATGGTTTAATATTCATTCTACAAGACTTCTACTTCATCAACAGCATTACTTGTTGCCGCATTAAAAGCACATATTTTTCCTTAATAACTTTTGCTTCTCCTTCTTCTTCCAATAATGTAAGATCTATTTTCACATCATCTTAAAATTTCTACAATAATCTTCTAAATCAAAACTCGTAGAAATACAATGAGCAAATGAATAGCTCTTTTCTCGGCCTGCCATGCTCAGTTGTTGTCGGCTAAGATGAGGGGGCTCACTGCAAAACTCATCATGCATGTATAAATGAATTAAGAGTAAAAGAATGAAATACCAAGCTAAAAGAACTATAATTACGGCAGCTTTTGGTATTCCATATTTGTAATATGTATGTGTAGAGCAGAACGAAATACAAACTTTGCTTGCCGCCAAAACTTTTGAAAAAATTAGAAAACACATTACACGCTTCTATCCCCCTTATTTGCCCACTTGGCTTAACACTTACAAGAATTCACAACATTATTATCACCCCTCCAATAGACAAGAAAGAAAAAAAACAATAAATGCATCAATAAATCCTCTTCTACAAAGAGAATATCAGAGCTACCCGAAGTTAATCATATAAAAATGCCAAGTCTAGAGAGTAGAATAAGGAAAATGAAAACAATGGGTTATAAGGCTTGCATTAGGAATAAATAACCCATGCTTTTTTGACTTTCACGGGTAATTCACGGGATAATCAAGAATAGGCTAGACATACAATATTGAAAAAAATAAGAAGTCTTCAAAATGCAAACTGAAAGCATGCTCATGTCTTAGCTTATATCCAAAGTGCCCTCAGATAGACATGCAAGAAAAATATAAGGAATTAAATCCCATCGTTTTCATATATAAATTTAAATTTATAATTATTGAAGACATTAGTTGTGGGCGAGTTCTATTTATTTGTTGTCACATATTTATCATATATTTATATATTTGCATCATTTAAATCATATTACAAGAGTTTTAATATTTATTGCATCATTTGATTCAGCCATTGAATCCTAAAACTCTCATCTTCAAATTCAATGGCCCGTCCGGCTTTCACAACCCTGGTTAAATATTAAAATGGAGAAATAAATTCCACAGACATGAAAGAAGAGAGCCATGGGAAATCAAAAAATGAAAATTTTATAAAATAGTAATTTAAATAAATTATAGTTGTGGATCAAAACACTAGGCAGCAAGGAAATATGTGATGCACAAAATTGGACTAAATTTTTTTTATTAATATGGATATGCAGTAAAAAAATAAAAGAGCATACTTAATATGTAAAGGCAGCTAGTGTAATAGGTGTAGCACCTATTGAAGATAAAGTAGTCGAAAAAATTTACAGGGTTTATCCATGTACAAGATAGAACAAAAGATACGCCAATAAAGCAGATAAATAGAATTAAATGACATCAATAAAGTAGATAAATAGAATTAAATGATGTTAATAAAGTAGATAAATAGAATTAAATGATAAAGAATAAGAAGAGAAAAGGTTAATCCTAGCATAGCATTAACTTTTTCTTTTAGGCAACGGAGAACTTTTTCATAGACAATATTAACAAAAAGTTACTAAAATGATGTATGGAAGCACAGCAATATAGTAAGAAGAACTACCTCACAGACAATAAATGTAAAACCTATTGAAGGCAAAGCAATAAAAAAATAAATAAATAAAGAGTTTGATCATGTAAGAGGACAATTGATGTATCGATTAAGAAGATAAATATATTAAGTGGGAAGTATTAGCAAGGGAAAAGATTAAGTTAAACATCATATGGTTAGAAAATCTAGAAAAATATAACACTCAAAGGAAAAAAAAAAAAAATAGTTTGGCACAAAATAATTGTGATAGAGTAAGCGATTAAGATGACAATAAAATCTGAGTTGATGTATTTTAACAAGATAATAAGACATTGAAAAAATAAACATCTTTTATAGGAAATCCAAATGTTGGTTTCTTCCATACCATACTTACAAAAGATAACGCATTTGCTGGGAAGGATTTCTTCTTTAAGATCAAGATACAAAAGCAAACGATGCATACAAATCTAAATCAAAACAATTAAAAGACCTCAGGCTGATCACATTGTGTAAGATGAAGTAATCGAACTTAATGTAAAAGAAAGTTGCTGGGTTCAATATATACCATTCATAGATCAAGTACCTGCAATCTCAAATAAGTAAACATTGGCGTCTTACGTAGGCGTATCAACTTGTCTAATTGCATCAAGAACTATACATTTATGTAATTCTCCCCCAGAGACTTGATTACATCGCTAAACTAAAAGTTCATAAAAAAGAAATTAAGCAGCCATCTAGATCCATACCTGAGGAGTTCTCTAAGATTTACCTGAGGAGTTCTCTAAGATTTGCTTGAGGAGTTCTCTAAGATTTGCCAGTTCAGATGAAGTGAGTAAAATCAAATTCAGTGCCTGCACTTTTAATAATACAAGTGAGCAAAATTTCAATATTGCAACCCTTTCCAGTTCTTCAACTTCTTGTACCATATCTTTTTTACTATAAGAACGTAATGATGTCTAATGTGACATCATTCAACATAATTACTTATGGTTCTATGTTCCCTCATTTAGTTAAATTGAATGGAAAAAAAAAAAAAAAACTAATTCTACATCAATCAAACAGGGGTTTAGGTTATGTCATTCTAACAAATCTGTTCTCATCGTCTTCCTCCTCTTCTCCCTTCTCGGCAGCGGAGCACCATCTGACCGTGCAGCCTTGGTCGCCTTCTGCGACACCCTCGGCGGCACTGTGCTCCGGTGGAATGCGATTTTCTCCACCTGGACATGGCAGGGCGTCGGATGCTTACAGAACTGAGTCGTCATCATTTACCTCCCCGCCGTCTGTCTCACGGGCGAGATCCCCGCCGGTACAGTTGGTAACCTCACCGCACCCTTAGCCTCCGCTTTAATGGACTCTTCGTACCCTTAGATTCGTAAGATCAAGGTTAAGTATATTTCCCTCCAGATGATTACTCTCAAGGGACAGCGTCCTGAGGTGAGACAGATTCCCGAACGCTGGTGACATCCCGCCGGTTAAGCCATTCCCAGCAAGATTAAAATGAACAAGTTTCTCCATGGAGAACAGCACCGTCGGAATATTGCCTGAAGAACGGTGTTCCTGGAAATAGAGGTTGGCGGCGCCGGAGAGGTCCGATGGAGGCTACAGGAGAGGCCATTAAAGCGGAGGCTAAGGGTACCAAGAGCAGTGAGGTTACCACCGTACGGGCGAAGATCTCGCTCATGGGACCGACGGCAGAGAGGCGAACGATGACACGATGACGACTCGGTTCTGCAAGCATCGGACGCCAGGTCATGTGCAGGGGAGTTCATCGCGTTCGAGGAAGGCGAGCAAGACTGCAGGTCGGAGTTAACATCTGGTGCTCCGCCGCCGACGATGAGAAACGAGTGGAAAGCCATCTGCGCTGTGAGCTGAAGAGTGCGGGAAAATTAACTCGGTCTGCGTTTTCGATCTATTTATGGGAAAGTCAATTTCCTTCTCTTTTGCTTTTATTTATATTTTTCTGTGAACAATTTATTGATCTTAAATGTATAAAATATTTTGAAATGAGTCATTATATTCAATTCTGATAAAATGTTTGCCTCCATTTTACGCTGCAAGGAAAAAAAAATCATTTTCATTATTTTAATTTATAAATTAATTTTGGGGTATATCAAAAATTTTAAAGTTTTAATAGCGTTGTTATGCTTATAATATTTTAAAATATATTATAATTTGTATAATAAGAATTGCTTTCATATTATTATTAACATTAAATGATAACTTTAATTATTAACACGCCGATATTTTAGAAACTTGATTTTATTCGAATATATTAACTATTAAATTTTGATGAAGTGAAAAAAATAGTCTCAGGTTATTTAAATATAGTTTATTAATGCGTTAAAATAATTCCTGATTGTTTTAAAATTGAACTCCAATAATTTTTTATGAAGACTATTTTAATATCAATTTAAAGTGTGAGCATTATTTTGACATTTCTGTAAACTCTAGACTAAAATGATGCATATAAATTATTAGGAATTATTTTGACATTTTACTCAAATTTTAATATCAATGTATATGTAATATAACAAAATTTAAATAAGTTATATAACTATAATTATTTATTTTCAGCATTATGAATTAATTTAGGCAGAATTTGTTATTAATTAAGGGTCTGTTTTGGGTAGCTGTAGTTTATTGAATAATCTGCTAATAAGATGATCATTAAAAATAATTTACTGATAAGCTAGGTGAGGTGACTATTACACTTTCATTTTTTTTTTAAAAGTCAGACCGTTGTCAATAAGCTCGCAACACACCTAAATATGTGCGGTATGAAAAAATTATTTTCAGCGTTTTGAAAACACATATGATGCTAAAACACAATTTACCTTGAGAGGTGCATTTTAAAACGCCACCGCACCAAATAAGCTATCTCAAATAAGCGCTGAGTGAAGATTAAACACGGCGCCTCTCTTTTAAGGTTGAGGGCTAATCATTAGAACAGGCGTTCATTAGGAAAGAGGGAAAAGCAATTAAGCGGTTTAGAATAAATATTTTTCGCATTTTAAAATATTAATTGAACATAATTTTATTTTAAAAAAATGCATAAAAGGTTGCTAAATATTATTTAAGCTTATATTTGATTTATAATATTTTTTGGTTTAAATACGATTTTGATGAGATGGATTATGAGAACTAAATATTATTTTTAATGAACTTCTGATGTTGTTTTCTACAGTCCGCTGTGGTCTACAGGTTACCATATAAGATGCATTTGAATTAGTCATTTCATTATGGTTATCTGCTTGTCCCATTGATTTAGATCTAATCATTTTTTTAAAGAAGCAAATATTTACCATAAAATTCTTATATATTTACATATGAAATACTTATATTAACTTGTATAACAGCTTAAAATTAAAATTAAATAAAAAAAATAAATGCATAAAAATATGTATTTCAATTTCAATAAGTATTTTTTTAATATAATTTAAATATTAAAATCCTACAGAGGTAAAAATAAATATTTAGTGTTAATATGGACAACGGTGTAAATGTAAACAAAAAGAACAGCTGCTGCAACTGGTGTGCTCAGCGCTGGGCTTTTATTGTTCCTTGGGCTTGTTGAATGGGCAACTTATTCTGGAATTTAATGTCGCGACAGCTGTGCCTCCTTCCAATTGTATCATAGTTAGACGAGAATCAGCCAACACTAGCTAGTATTGGGCTCGTTTAAAATATCACTGTTACTGTTCGACTCAATTCTATTTCGAACACAAAAAAATACATAAGAAAATCAGAAAATCACCGATGGAGTGTGTGCAATGGCCTGGATGTCTGGATTTGTGGACAACGGCCTGGATGCACCGGTAGAGTGCGGGAATCGGACCTCCGCCCACCTCGCTGCATCCCGGCCGTTATCCGCACATCCAGAACTCTGGATGTAATAATTTTTCCTTCTTAGGAGGACAAAAAATTGAAAACAAAGAAAAATAGCAGATTGAGCAATGAATAAATAATAGCTCTCGCTCGCTTATGGATCAATCATACAACCCTCTCTATTCACACAACCATCCCTGCCAAAATAAATACAGCAGAGAGAATAACAAATGAAATAAACAAATTATTACAAGCCTAACAGATTCCTTCTAATGAAGATGATGATCACTGCTGCCAACTGCCAATCAGCACATCTAATATAATGCTGGCATTGGTTTTAATTAATTTATGATGAGGCCGCAAAATAAACGGCACTGTCGATGAAAGAAGAAACACTAACCAGGACTATGCCCAGATGATCTCGACAAAGAACGGGCGACGCGTTCAGGAGCTGGGTTCGAACGCTGGCGTTCCTCAGATATTGGTATCTAATAAATAATGAATATGTTTACTTATTAAATAGAATAGTTATAGAAAAATGCATAATTAAGGTGAATTTGAATGTAAAACTTCATGTTTTATATACAATGAAAATTGACATACGTGGCACACAATTCTTATATATTTACATATCTCACATCTAAACTTTCATATTTATAGACATAGCACTTTGGTGTTTTAACCCTATCCATAAAAAGGTTCATTTCACTTTTAAAAAGTACTTATGGTGCTATTTTTCACGCTATATTAAAAATATGAGTGCTATGTGTGTACATATGAAAGCTCAGGTGTGAGGTATGTAAGTAAATCAGAATTGTGTGCTATGTATTTCAGATGCCCGAATATATAATTATATTGGATTTTTCTCAAATCTAGCGCAAATCAGCATCAACTCCTTGTAACTTTACAAGGTATAATGATTTGGAAGAGCTTACATACCTGAGATGAATTAGCCGCCGAAGAACCGTGGAGTGATTGCTGCGATTCAGAATGCTTCCTATGCAGATATTGCATGCGCTGAAACTGTTGCAGCTTAGACACAAAGTCGATTGAGTCATGCATATCACCCAAATTATAGTTGCCGCCATCTGTTATCTGTACAATTCGTGAATGGGGGCTCCCTGAAGATGTGCACGCGACTTGGTCAGCCATGATATCATGCGAACGCATAGATTTTAATCTAGTCTTCAACATCTTGAATGCCACGCTTTGCTGCATGGCCGAAAATCAATTCAATCCTGATGTAACATAAAGGTCGAATTGCAACAAATACAATAAAACTTGAAGGTAAGAGAAGAAATTAATTTCAGAGGTCACCATGGAATATGACACCAACACTCCAAAGCATATAAAATATCACTTAAATTGTAGTTTTATAAAATTTAGGGGCATTTACATACATAGCATACAATTCTTACGTTTAAAAATCTCACACCTAAACTTTCATATTTACATATAGCATTCAAATATTTAAAATCACATACAAAATAGCACTATTACCATTTTTTTAAAAGTGAAATGCATATATTTAAAGAACCAAAGTGCTGCGTATGTAAATATGAAAGATTAGATGTGAGATATGTAAATACATAAAAATTTTGTGCTGCACATGTTTTTATGATATTCTCTTATCATGTAGTATTGTTGAAATTAAATTAGAGAAATGTCCTTGTGTTATTGTGTGGAATTAATATAACACATTGTGATAACTTTAAGCATCATGTGTATGTAAACATATCTTCCAAAAGATACGCTGTTAGAAAAGTGAATTACTATAGATAACACTTGAATGCAAGATAAAAGTCTGGCAAGCTTTTCTCAATTACCTAAGATGGTCTAAGGTTGTTACACATTAGATGGCCAATAGAGTAAGTGGGTGTGCAAGTGCTTATAAGCCCAATAATGCATGGCGATAACAAAAATGCAGCAGTTATATTGATTACATGTATCAGAATTGAATCATGGAAATGACCCATTCCTTAATTAGCCTCCCTGAACCCCCTTAGTCGTGATCTCTTTGCTCTCCCTTGGATGATTGAACCTTGTCTTCTTGCTTCACCTTGATATGACCTCCTTTAACGCTTAACAATCTCTAGAGGATGTAAGGAGAATGTGCAATAGTAATTCAGAGGGTAGAGAGAGAGATTTCTTGGGTTTGGACCTTGTGGGCAATAGGGAGTAAGAGAGAGGGTGAGAGATAGAGAGACAATGGTTGAAAGGATCACTTAAATGAATTTTTCATTGATTCAAATAAATTAAAAGTATCCATTTGTAAAAATAAATAAATAATCTAGAGTTGAAATGTACAACTCAAACACGTGAAAATTACAGTCAAGAATTAGGACTTAATTTATCAGAAGTTGAAAAATACTTCAATAATAGGGATTATAAATTAGTCCCCTGTCAATCTACCTTGCATAGCTTGTCTAATGAGAAATAATTGGTTTGTAACATCTTTTAGCTTAATTTTGATTGCTCTAATTTGAATTATTTCTATATAGATGGACAACCCCACCTCTTATCACAGAATTGAGACTGAATGTGAATATTCCCTCTATAATATTCTTTTGAAATATTTAGAAGAGGTTCTAAATATTTCTTTCTAATTGAGGCTTACCATGAATTTTCTAATTGAATCCTTCTGAATCATTATCCCTTCTCGTTTATATTTTAGGTTAACGCATTGCATACTCTTTTACTTTGTATCGAATAACCACCATGAATTATCTCATAACTCATCCTCAAAACTACTATACATATGATAAGGTTGTCTACATAGACAAATGTTTGTTTCTTCAAAATTTTATGCTCTTTTCATATCTTGACATGCCAAATTACTATAATAAAAATCCAAATCTTTAGCATTTAAGCATCAATGTTCATCCCTTGGAATCGAGAAGTTCGGGAAGCCGGAGAGGGGGTAGAAGAAGCGGTAGGGTTGGGAAACCAAACATGTAAGTTGACCTATAAATTGACGCGGAAGAGGGATTGAGAGATAGAAGTAACCTTAATGACTTGCCGATCGAAGGAAGATGAGAGAGAGGAAGCTCGCAGGATGTGCGAACGCTAAGGAAGAACTGTGTGTGAACTGAAGCTGAAGGAAGAGGAAAGCACGGAGAGAAGAAGTTCAATCAAAGCAAGCTCGTATGAAATCTAAATCTCACAGAGAATGGGGCAACGTCGAGTGTTCTCACGTGCAAAGAATAGAGAGGAAGAAGGGTAAGCGGCTCACGTTTGATTAAAGGAAGGAGACCATTGGGTTAGGGCTAACCGAGGTGATGTTGATGGATTTAATAGTAAACTTAATAATAATAATAACAATTAAGTGGGATTATATAAAATACAAAAACTTTATACATAATAATGAAAAATTAATAGATAATCAAAATAATAAATTATATACTATGTTTATGATAGGTTGTCAAGTAATCAACGTCAAGAGCAAGTGGATTATCTTTAATGAGGTAAGTAATTTTATTTTTAAGTCATGATAACAATGTTATATTTCTTCTAAATCATTTGCATTAGAATGTCATTAGTAAAGATATTGAACTTTTAAAAGAAATTGCGATGAGTGATTGTAGGCTTGCAAGCACTCTAACTGTTCCATATCAGAAACTGAGATAGAAAAAAAAAACCCAGTGAATATAGTTAGTATCAAAAGTTGGGGGGTAAATTGATATATTTATCAGATATACGACAAAATATTGCATTTGTTGTGAGTTTAGTAAGTCAATTTATGCATTCACCCTACGAGAAAAACCTTGAAGCAGTTAATAGGATTATCATTATCATATATCTATCAGAAGACCACACAACAAAACAAAGGCATACACTAATGCAAATTGGGCGGGCTCAGTTGTTGGCATGAGATCGACTTTGGGATATTGTACTTATGTTTGGAAAATCTAGTTACATGACGAAGTAAGAAACAAAATGTGATTGCAAGGAGTAATGCCTGACATAATATGGGGTTATGACTAATGGAGTATGTGAGATGATGTGGTTGAAGAGAATTCTTGAAGAGCAGCTGATCCCAATAAACATATCAATGAAATTGTAAAGTTACAATAAAACAGTCATGAGCATTGCAAAAAATTTAGTACAGCATGATCACATAAAACATATGGAGATTGAAATGCACTTAAAAAAAAGGATTGACTATGGAGCTATTTGCATGTCGCTTATACTTGTTACTCAACAAATAGCAGATATCATCATCACAGGATTTTTCAGGTCTAAACATAAGATAGTTATAAGCAAGTCGGGCATGACAAATAATTATGCTCCAACTTCAGGGATGATGTTGGATTTTAGGAAAGTTCTAGCTTTATTATCTTTATTTTTGGTATTTCCTACTTTCAGAATTTGCTATTATTAAAAATTTGTAATTTCTATTTTCTTTTTCTAGTATGGGATTTTGTGGCTTTCTTAATTTAGAAGTTTTTCCCAGTTATTTATCTTGTAAATGTTTCCTATTAAATTGAGGAGGAATAATTATTTTAATCCTCAAAAAAATCAAAATGTAATATCTTACCTCAACAATTCACATTTGAAGGCTAATAATCAAGTGACTAAACATAGGATCATGAACTTGATAACAACCGTGATTACTGTCAAAGCTCATGAGCCATGAATGAGATAGCCCAATAACTAAATGACAGAAAAATGTACATGAGCTTGATGGTGATTGTTGGTGATTGTTGGTTATAGTTGAAGATATTATGTCGGAACGAGTTATGCATGATTTCAAAAGATTCAATCAAGGACATGTGAGTTCTCAATGTTAAAGAAGTGTGACCGTGGCTAGGAAGAACAAAAGCGTCGAACAAGATAACCAGTATGATCACTCTCATGAACAGGAAAGTATCATGGCAAAAAATATCGGTTTAGAATTTTTTTTCAACTTTGATACCGTTTGGCGGGGAAATGATAGAAAAATAGCAAGGTAATTAAATATGAGAGTTTGACAGCATTTGAAGTAGGGATACATTACAACCTGTGTCTAGATTGAAAACAGGGGGGGGGGGGGGGGTCCATTCCCTAGTCCTAGGCAAGATACAAACACACTGTTTGTAAAAGGAAAGTATATAGCACTCCAGAGTGCATAAAAACAAAGATTAAATTCTCAAAATACATAAACCGAATATGATACTGTTCTAGGGCCAAGGAAGTATTTGGAAAGCGATTTACGCGTGGAGGATTTCACGCGGGGAGGGGGGTGGGGGGGGTTATGTGGTTGACAACGTTTTAAACAGATTACAAAGATAAACATGTTGTTGGACAACTAGTTCGACAACTATCTTTGCCGAAATCGACAAGTTGGGCGGCAAAACAGTGGGATACTGGTGGCTAGGAGGTTCCACCGCCTGCTCCTAAAGAAGATACAAATCCATCACTTGCAAAAGGAAGAGAATACAATGCTGCTCAAAGCAAAATTCAAAGAAACATTTGTCAATCCATGATCTTATGACTGCTATTATTCAAATGATACAAAACAATCAATTTGGAGGAACATCAACGGAAAATCATAATTTACACCTTGCTAATTTTTTAGAATTGTGTGCTACTTTTAAATATGACGGAGTGTCGAATGATGCTGTCAGACTTAGACTTTTTCCTTTTTCACTAAGGAATAAAGCTAAAATGTGGTTAAACTTGTTAGCACTAGATCTATCAGAACTTGGGGAGACTTGTCAAAAAAATTTATCTAAATATTTCCCACCATAAAAAACTGCTTATCTTAGAAACGATATTACAATTTTTTTTCAGTTTGAAGGGGAATCAATTTATGAAACTTGGGAAATATTTTAAGATCTCCTTAGAAAGTATCCACACAATGTATTGTCAGATTGGTTAATAATTCAAATTTTTTATAATAGATTGGTTGGATCTCTTAGATTGAGTATTGACGTTGCTGCTGTTGGATCATTAATGTCAAAACCATTCGATGAAGCACATTCTTTAATGTCAAAACATTATGTGGTTGACAATGTTTTAAACAGATTAAAGAGATAAACATGTTGTTGGACAACTAGTTCGACAACTATCTTTGCCGAAATCGACAAGTTGGGCGGCAAAACAGTGAGATACTGGTGGCTAGAAGGTTCCACCGCCTGCTCCTAAAGAAGATACAAATCCATCACTTGCAAAAGGAAGAGAATACAATGCTGCTCAAAGCAAAATTCAAAGAAACATTTGCCAATCCATGAGGCCAAAAAATTGAAATCCCAAATAACCTATAACAATATTAACTTAAAAGGTCGCTCATAAAAAAAGCCTAAATCATGACCCGATCTGGAGCTTTGAATTAATCAATATGAAAACAAACAGTCAGAAGGTATAAATCAAGTTTTTTATTTTCATTTTTATTTTCCATCACTATTCATTCAAAAAGATAAATCAAAGATCAACTAGAAAATTAATAAAAATAATTATAAATTTATTTTATGTCAGGTTGTGCAAATCTTTTATAAACATTTCTTCTTCTAACGCTCATCTTTTAATCAATTAATTAAACTTAAAAAGATTAGTTTAAAAAAAATAAAGTTAATGAATCATCATACTTCCAAATTATAGCAACAAAAAAAATGAAACTAATATGCATGCTAATTAAACTTTTAATAAATCAATAAAAAATATTTGATAATTTATGAATATGATAACTCAAAGTATTTCATAATATTCAAGATGTTTTACTATATAAATAAGACGTCAATATCATTATATATATATATATATATAGCCGGTACAGGAGCACCGTCTAAAAATTATACTAATTAAGATACTTCAATATCAATATCCTTTTATATTTACATGCACGAGTATCTTAACATTTCACTACTAGTACCATAGAGAGGCGAACTCCATCATAGCCAAATATGTACATACATTTAGTCGATGCAATTCATATTATTCGTATGCGAATTCCATTCAAAGACTTGATAATTTAATTTATAGGTAACATTAACTATCAAAGCAACTGATTAAAATAAAAAAAAACAAAGATGCTACTAAATGTTTTACTATATAAATAAGACGTCAATATCATTATATATATATATATATATATAGCCGGTACAGGAGCACCGTCTAAAAATTATATTAATTAAGATACTTCAATATCAATATCCTTTTATATTTACATGCACGAGTATCTTAACATTTCACTACTAGTACCATAGAGAGGCGAACTCCATCATAGCCAAATATGTACATACATTTAGTCGATGCAATTCATATTATTCGTATGCGAATTCCATTCAAAGACTTGATAATTTAATTTATAGGTAACATTAACTATCAAAGCAACTGATTAAAATAAAAAAAACAAAGATGATACTAAAAGTCACAAGAGTACTCACAATAACCTCATAAGATCTTCTAGCTTAATTATTAAATAAATTTTTATCTAGCAGAAAATCTATAATCACATAAAATATTCTTGCTATATTATGATAATAAAATCTTAATGTTCTAATTAAAATATTTCTTAAAAATTAAATTCTTTTGTTTTATTTATGATAATATAAATTGAATCATTTTTCTTTTCAAGTAAAACCAAAAGTATTTAATTATTTTTTAACTACATAAATTTATTATCAATTTTATAATCATTACAATTTAACATTAATTTCTTTATTTTTTTACATTATTAGATATATATCATCACACGTTTATCCATAAAATGTTATAACATAAAGATCAAATCTAACCTGTGAGCTCCTCACTAGTTGAGCACGATTTTAGGACTTTGGCTTGACTTGGTGCTTCGAAATCCATAGGAAACCCACAAGAGGAAGCATTTATGCTTGACAAAACCTTCGACTTCGACAACGCACCCGAGATTAAATGCCATCGCACCTGTCTACGCCCAAGTTTTCCCCTCTTCATCGTCTTCGTCTTCTACTCGCTTCAACACTAGACCACAAAATTGTCACCCAAGGAAGTCTTTGGTCCACTTCTTCCTCCTTCATGCTTCAACTTGTTGATGTCGTTGTCTGCACATATCAAATATAAAGATCTTTCGATTCCTTCCGCTTGGTTGCGATCTCCTTCTCTATAATTGGCTAGGACACGAGATTCACTCGCACGCAAAGCCGTTCGACAGATTTCTTCCTTCACTTCTATCACAGCTTCTTCTTCCTTCCTTTTCTCTTGCCACTGCTTCTCCTTCTCTTTTTGTCATTGCTTCTTATTCTTCTCCTCCTTCTGCCGATGCTTCTCTACCTACCGTTTCATTCTTTGTTTCATCGCTTTAAGCGAGACACATTTAAAATGAAACTGTTGAGGTGTTTTATTCTCCCAAAAAATGAGTGCATTTGTGGAAATTTTTTATAATAATAATATTATTACTTATTTATTTATTTATCTATTTATTTATTTATCAGTTATGACAATCTCTCCTTAAAAAAATGTCCTCGAAATTTGCATATTCTACTTTAAGCCTCAAATCACTTCTCATTAGTACTCTAGATCTCATTCACTAAGATGAATAATGGATGCAACAAAAAATATGTCTGAAACAAAGAAACTTGAAATAACTTCCCCCATCAACTGAAACAAGATAACATTCATATCAAATACAAAGAAACATGATAACAAACATCCTCTAAAATACAAATGATAATAATCAACCCATATTTGCATAAATACAAAAGGTTCTTGAACTCTTCGTGTCAGAACATACATTTAAGGTAGAACTGACTGTATTGATTGATCTTGAGTAAGAGCTGTAGCTATATACTCTATCCTTCTTTACCCACCTATAATCTTCTATGAAGGAGACAAACTGATTTTTGCTCTTCTAAGGTTTTTTGGCCAACACAAGCAGCATGTATGAGAAAAAAATAAAAAATTCAAGTTTATGTTGTTTTCCACATTTAGTAAGAGTAACTACGATACTTCGAGAAGTGCGACCACAAAATCTATCAAAAGTGAACTTGAGCTTCTTCCCAATGTATCCCTCTTATTGGTTCACATACTCTCCCTCATCAATAATCTTCCTCTTTTGCATACCTTTAGGCTGTTGAGTGAACTGATAATCAATTTCCACTCACCCAACCCATTCTACCAACACCGAGTAAGCATCAATTCCCATTGACGCCATTGATTGAAACTTTCAATAAAAAAAAATGTTATAAAACTTCTCTACTGCAATAACTATCAGTTGTAGAGCAAACATAGACAATGCAGCAAATTTTACTTCAACATGCATAACTGACTTCTCTCCTTGTACCAACTTAATGAATTTGTCATGCATTCGACTTTAAGCGGATAGAGGTACAAACCACTCTATAAAAAGCTCCACAAAATAGTCCCAACTTACCATCAACGCAAATGTAGTTAATGATATTTTTCTTTCATTAAGGCAAGCCATGCTATCTAAGGTCTTCTCAATTTGCATCAACTAGTTATCTGCTTCAATTAGATCTTCAGTTTCTTTAAACAAAGACGGACATGGAACTTGAAATATCTTCAATAATTTATCCACAACAATAGCCTCACCCCCACTAAACTACAATACAGACATTTGAATCAGCTGAGTCATTGCTGCCACCATTATATGGGTAAAGAATTTTGTATCCACATTTAAAACAGGTGATATTTCTTTATTTTCTACCACATTTCCCTCTTGCAGAATCACAAGTGCATCCATTTGAATGAATTAAAATAATTGCTTAAATAGTGCTAACTTAAATTTCCAACTTTATTATTATAAAATTTTATTGTAATTACATATTGTCTCTTTCAATAATATTACATAAAAAATTTTTTAAACCTTGCTCCGATACTACTTTTATGAGCTCGTCTGGGCTTGAAATTAACCAAAATGGATACAGACGATTAGGAAATATTAATCAAATTTTTTATTTTTAATTTCTATCAAAATTAATGATTCAAAAATTTAAATGAAAGAAGCACTAGAAATTAAATTATATATATCAATTTACCTTAGATCAGGTTGTTCGCATTTTTTATAAACATTATCTATTTTATTGTTCATCTTTTAATCAACAAATTAAACATAAAATGTTAGTTTAAAACAACATTGAACTAACCAAAGTCAATGAATACTTACACTCCCAGACTACAGTAACACAATAAGAAAAAACAAAATACAAGTCACTTAAGCTTTAATAACTCAATATAAAATATTTGATAATTTATTAATATGATGCTCACCATATTTTATAATAAATCAATGTCTATATCATTTTATATCTGTACAATCGTCATAGGAGTACCTTATAAAAATTATAACAATTAAGATATTTCAATATCAATATTTTTTATTAATTTATGTACACGAGTACTTTAGTGTTCCCTTGCTAGTATTGTGAAATCCCGTGAAAAGTGGAATCTACAATCACAGAAGGTGGGACCGAGTGCATCCCTTCTATTTTATTTTTTTCCTTTATTTCTTTTGTAAGTTTTCTTCCTTGGAGATATTATCAAAAGCGTTGATATGCATATATAATCGTGGAACACATAGTTTAGAAAATTGTGGTTCTGCTGTTACAATTGAGAGGGAGAAATTATTCTCCATTAAATATCCATCATTGTGTTTTTATTCCTTTTCCTCCTTATCCTGATGATTTGAATTCCCCTCCAATTGTATGAGGGTTAGTTTGAGCTGTATACATATCTGTAACTTGCTTGTATTAGTTAAATGAGAGCCTATAAGCAAGTTCCTCCTAAATTCCTGAATAAGGAAGCACATTTCCTTAACTTAGTAGCTCCGTTCTATTGATTGGAGTCGGTCGATAAACTTGTTTGATTCATACAATCGTCAAAATCTGGTAGGACAATCTTCACTCCAACATGCTTACTTTCTCTAATATTCAATGCCAAATTAATGTGACATCAGTTGTTCGTCATTGGAACTTCACAATGGAAGAGAATTACTTCCTCACAATCCAACAAGTTATCGTTTTGGCTATGGGTGACCTCATCAAATTATCTCCTCTCAAAGGCTATAAGCCTTTATTGCATTTGGAGGATTTCAAACAGCATATCCACCATAATATGCTGTTGGACACCTGCGCAGAGATTTCTTTTAAGCAACGTTTTGTCCTTTTTCTAGTTCAAGATATCGATGGCTTTAGGGTTGTATTCAAAAGATTGGTTAAAGTTTAGGGTTTGGTGGTAGGTTTCGGGGCGGAACTTTAGTACAAAGGTTGGTGCTAGGAATTGCGGTAGGAATGGATGAGTATAGTGAGATCTTTTTAGAATTATGAATTTGGGGCAGAAAAGATAAATCCATGAAATTCTAGGGTGTATCAAGCACTTATACTAGATTATACCATTCTAGCGTTCCTAGTTGGGAAGTGGAATTCATGGAGAGGCGGTTGTGGAACAGCGAGGGAAAGCTAATATGTGTGGTCGACAGTGTTTGGAATGGATTGTAGGGATAAATTAGTAGTTAGACAGCAGACTCGAAGTCATCAGCGACTATCATGGCTGAAATCAACAAATTATGATACAGTCGGCGAGGAAGTTCCACAACCTATTTCTAAGCAATTTACAGATTCATCTCTTTCAAAAGAGGTACAGCATTCCGAAGAACCAAATTCAGAGAAACATCTTTCAATTCATAAAATTAGAAAATTTGAAATCCCAAACAACCTACTACAACATATATAAAATTCCCCTCAAAGCAAATACCTAATTAAAAACTAGAGAAATAGGTAATAAACAAAAAAGAAGAAACAAAGAAAGGAAACTAGCTAAAGAAAGAAATAAATAAAATATAAGGGATGCTCTTGATGCCATCTCCCATGACCACGATATCGCAATCCCATGTTCCAAGGGATTTCATAATACTGTGGATGCGGTAATAATGCTCGTCGTCAAACTTAAGCCTAATTGTCAAAACAAAGTGCCTAATGCATCAAAAAATCCAAAACAGTCTAGGAAGGAAAGGGGCTCCCCACACGAATGTGCCTCTCCTCTAAAGAAAATGCCAGACCCATGTTCTCCTCTGCATTCTATTCGAAACACTCCCACACCTAGAATGATAGTGGCATAGTGCTACACTATACTAGTTTGGGTGACCAAGACCACAATAATATGATAAAAATGATTTTTTTAGACCTCTCGACTCATTTCACATCTTTATCAAAATTCCCTCAACAATGCATACTCCAGAACCAGCGTGTGTTTTCTCTAGATCTCCTCTAGCTAATTTTAATCCCAGCCCCTTTTGACTAGAGTTCAAGTGGCACCCGTGTTATTATTACCAACAGAATATAAATTTATTTTTTTCATAAAAAAACCCTTCAAAACAACTTATTCCCTCTTTACATCAATATGTCAGTACAGTTTGTTGCTCCCCACAACCCCACACAAGAGAAAACACTTTCTTGGAGCTCAGTCTCCTTCCTTTAAAAGTTCCTCTCATTTATTCACAAAAAACTTTACAGAGATAAACCAAGAGAGGCTCAAAGCACCGAATGTAGAACAAGTTACTTCATACCTCTAAAAACTTGTATTAATGTGATCAAATGGAATTTTTAGGCCATCGTGTCTCTTGCACGTGTTGACCTCATTTTTAGTGAGGTCTTAGTTTCCTACTCTTAGAAGCCAAAATCTAGCCTTAGGTGTTCCTTGTTGATCATCTTAGCAGACTAGTAACGGAGCCCACCTCCCGTAGAACTTCAAAATACTTCTTGATTCATTTTTGTGAAAAGCTTGCATGAGTGGTTCTCAACACTCAACTTCTAGTTGCAAGGGCTAAGGACCAACATGTAGAGGGCCCGAAAATGAGTTCCTACAGAATCAGACTGTCTTAGGTGAACCCTCCATGACTCGAACACTCGCAAATGTCGCACTTCACACACTCGCTACACCACGCACGAAGTTGACAAATTTTTGGTCCGACTGTCGGCAAACTTGTTTGGACGACACCGGATGACGAAACGGACTGCGCCGTCTTGTCCGGAATATTAATTTTAACTGGTAAGGACACTCATATTGCTAGGGTTACGCGCGCGCACAAATGACGCAAAAATCGATGCACGTTTTTTTTAATTAGCGGGGCGCGGGCGCGGGCTCAACCTAAATTGAACTCGGGTTCAATTCGGGCTGAATTCAAGCTAAACAATTTTGAATTTCAAAATTTAAAATTAACCATTTAATCTCGCATTAATTGGATTTAATTAAAAGTTATTAACGACCAAATAAAACTCCTCTGCATTTAGAAATTCATCAATTACCCGCCCATTATCGCATAACAGACTTTTTGGATTTCCTCGAATACAAGATCCCGCTTAGCTCCTTCCTGGCATTTGGCCTCCCCTTCCCCATAACGAGATTTTGAGCTCTCTCACTCTCTCGACCACTAGCTTACCCCTCCCTCTCTCGCGCGACAAAGCAGCCGCTCGATCCGCTCGCCTCTCATCTGCACTGAAACCGCTCGGCTTTCCTCTGCACGAAGCCGCTCGAAGCTCCCGCCCGCCTGCCATCGCTCTCCTGATCGAACCTCCCGCTCGCCTCTTCCTCGCGCAGAAAAGCCTCCCTCGACTCCACCAGAAGCCCTCGCCTTCCTCTCCCTTCCCCTCTCACCCAGAAGCCTTCGCCCCTTTCCTCACGCTTGATCCCGTGCCTCCTCGTTCACAAACCGAAAAAAAAACCCCACCCTTCTCCCGCTCCTCTCCAGATTTCGCCAGAACAGTGGCCCTCGTGACTGAATCCTTGCGATAGAGTGACGATTAGAATTAGTCGGAAAGGCATTACAAGGTCCTCTGAGGCTTGCATCTTCCTCCTTCCAGAGCTTCAACTTCTCTAAAGTCGGTAAAACTCTCTTATTCTCGGGTTTATGCTCCAGTTTCCTACTCATATATCATTTAGGATGAAATAAAATCATTGTTATTTTTACAATATGGACAAGTGTTTGCACTGTATTTTTTTAGGCATCACCAATTCTGACCAATTCTTATATAATTGATTTTTATTTGAGAAGATTTACACACATACCTAACAATTCTTATGTATTTATGTTTCTAGTACCTGAACAACCACATTTACAGGCACACCATTCAATCTTTTTTTGCATTTACATATTTAGCACCCAATCCTCAGTTCTACATACATTCCCCCTTAAGTGAATGTTACTTCTTAAAATTTAAAATAGTGCTATTTTTTTTTTTTATGAGATGTAGAAGATGCTTGTGTTATAAATGTAAAGAAAGAAGTTTAGATGTCATATATGTAAATACATGAGAATTAGGTGATGTGTATGTAAACCTATCTAATTGTGTTGAATTTGATGAGTCTACCTTCATAAATTCTGCTATTAGATAGTTCATGGGAAGCCTTAAAGCTTGTTAGCACCTTCACGGGCTTAGCTCAATACATACACTGTTTGTGGAGGGATTTAAGAGCTGCACTTTCCACTGTTTTTTGAGCCTTTAAACACCTTTTTTTTTTTTTTTTGGGCTAATTACTCACTGTTTGGGCACCGATTTGAGGTGTGTTTGTTGGCTGATTTGGAGAGGTTTGCATATTGTTTCGAGGCGAATTTAAGGGCTGTGTTGACATGTTTTGTGGGCTGGTTTTGGAGCAGCCTCGACACCGTTTTGGCACCATTTTTGGCACTGTTTTGGCATTGTTTTGGGGTGCTTTTGTGGGTCGATTTGGGGCAATTTATGTACAGTTTTATGGTGCTTTTGTGGGCTGATCTTGGAGCCCTTAAACACTAATTTTGAAGCCTTCAAATGCACAGTTTTTGGGACTGTTAAGGGGCTTGTTTTGCTGCACTTTCTTGGGTCCGCTTGGTGGCTTGTGAGTTGCACTTTTTGGTTCAATTTTGTGGCTTTTGGGCTGCACTTTTCTGAGTCTCTTGTGGCTTTTGGATCTCATTCCTTTTTATGCTGAATTGGAAGACTTTTGGGCCAATCAAAACACTGTCTTGGAACAAAATTAAGCACTTTCTCGAGAGTCTATTTAATTACAGTTGTTGAAAGATTTTAAATACTTTTATGTTGACTCAGTTGTTATTTTCCCATTGGATTTGTTAGTTCTGGAAGTGGGTCAACCCTCTTTTTTTTTGTTACTTTTGTTCAATGGTTAAGTCAAAAAAAAAAAAAAATTTCTGATTTAATTACTTAGAAGACACTTAGAAATATTTGATGATTCATTGGAAAATATTTAATTGAGGGTAGAACACCTTAAACCACTGCAAGCACAAGTTAGAAGTGTAGATTTCCTAGATTTTAGGAGCATTCCAGAGGTGAGAGTCCAACTACCTAATTCTCAGAGTAGGCTTCCTAGATTTTAAGAGCACTCCCGATGTGAGAGTCCATCTACCTAATTTTCACTGTAGGCTTCTTAGATTTTAGGAACACACCCTAGGTGAGAGCCCATCTACTTAATTCTCATTGTAGACTTTTTAGATTTTAGGAGCACACCCTAGATGAGAGTTCATCTACCCAATTTTTCAGTGTAGGCATCCTAGACTTTATGAGCACACCCGAGGTGAACGTTCATTCACATAATTTTTGAATAAATAATAAAACTTGACACTTGACCATGATTCATAAATGGATTAAGACACTAGACCTGAGTATGCACCGAGACGTAGTTCATGCTTCCTTAATTAAATCAATAGTGGAATTCTCGTAGTTACTTAACCTACAGTGAAACCCAGTGCACCGAGATTTGAGCTTGGATATTACACTCAAATCCTCCTGACAATTGGAGAAATTTGTTAATGTCACATATGGATCATCGGACTAGGATAAGTCTAGGGTCTAAGTGGTGGGACGATGACGACATTGTTTATGTGTGATTAAACGAGTGATACAAAGTGAGATTATTAGAATAGTATCTCCTACCTCAAGGATCTTCAATAAGAAAGAGGAAATGATCAATGATACTATTCGTCAATTCTTGGTAGGATCGTTGCCTCTGACGCTCTTAGATTGTCAGTAGCTCTAACACGATTAGAGTGACTAGCCCGTGGACTATATGACTACAAAATATTTACAAAAAATAGAAAAATAAAACAAAAATCTTTTTTTCATGTTAAAAAGAACTCTGCATAAAAAAAGACTTAAAGAACAGCTTTTGCATTTAAATCAAATGATTTTCCCAATAAAAATTTATAAACGTCCATGGCTAATCACTTAGATTGAGTTTTAATGACTGCCCTCCGTAGATTGTCGGGTTGGTAACTCTTGTTCGAGGTAGCTCGCCCAGCGCGACGTAAATCCTGACACTCTCTTTAGGCTTCTGTACAACCATGTTGTGTAGCGTAAGTCCTAACTCGTCTTAGGTTCCGAGGTTATAGTGTAGCACGACGTAAACACTCTTATCTCCGCAGACTATTTGCATAATCGGATATTATGCAAATGTAAGTCCTAAATAATAAAATTGGCAGGATTGAACAATTGAATAACATCATCTCCAAAATATAGTCACACAATATGATAATTTGGGAAGTCATTGAGGTTTTCTCCACAAAATCTGTGACATCGCTTACATTTTCCTTCCTTTGAACTCCTGAAAATAATTGTTTTTATTTAAGTCACTCCCTCTTGCTTTTTTAGGTCCTACCGTGAAAACCTAAACTTTGAATNGCCCGTGGACTATATGACTACAAAATATTTACAAAAAATAGAAAAATAAAACAAAAATCTTTTTTTCATGTTAAAAAGAACTCTGCATAAAAAAAAACTTAAAGAACAACTTTTGCATTTAAATCAAATGATTTTCCAAATAAAAATTTATAAAGGTCCATGGCTAATTACTTAGATTGAGGTTAAGGACTGCCCTCCGTAGATTGTCGGGTTGGTAACTCTTGTTCAAGATCGGGAAGCACAGTCCATCTTTGCGCCCCCACTTCTACCAATGTTTTACACCCAGTCTTGGTCTTTCATATGTGGCTAAGGGTTTCTTTTGCTAATGATTTCTACGACTCGTTTTTCTGACTTTCATGTTGGGTTTTCTCGTCTTATTTATTTTTCTTGTAAGTGTGTTTAAATCTACTGCAAATCATACTATGTTTGTAGTACTAATCACGCAACAGTAACAAATACCAAGGTACGCTTTTACATTTTATCTAGAGCACTTTACTGCATTTTACTTTTCAATTACTTTTTATTTACCTGCAATTTGATTATTCTGCATGCAAAACCATAACTTAAACCAGAACCGAAACAAAACAAAACCAAATTTTAACATCAAAACTGTGAAACACAAACCACCAATCTCTAACTTAAACCTTGGAGCCATCACTGCGGCAGAAGGTTCGGAACTAAATTCGTGGGCAGCACGGTGAGGAACTCAGACCGAGTAGCAAGAATTTTTTCAGCAACCTCTTTTCTAGTCTAAATAACAATACTTAGGACTTCGAGGTAGCTCGCTCAGCGCGACGTAAATCCTGACACCCTCTTTAGGCTTCTGTACAACCATGTTGTGTAGCGTAAGTCCTAACTCGTCTTAGGTTCCGATGTTATAGTGTAGCACGACGTAAACACTCTTATCTCCGCGGGCTATTTGCATAATCGGATATTATGCAAATGTAAGTCCTAAATAATAAAATTGGCAGGATTGAACAATTGAATAACATCATCTCCAAAATGCAGCCACACAATATGATAATTTGGGAAATCACTGAGGTTTTCTCCACAAAATCTGGGACATCGCTTACCTTTTCCTTCCTTTGAACTCCTGAAAATAATTGTTTTTATTTAAGTCACTCCCTCTTGCTTTTTTAGGTCCTACCGTGAAAACCTAAACTTTGAATTCTTGAAGACTAGTACCTCTGATCATTATCGAGAGTTTTCCCAAGTGACCCCCGTCATTTAGAATGTAGATAACTATAAGATATTGTCTCTATAGGGAACCTGGAACCCAGCTAAAATAAACCATATTTAGTCTTTGTATTAGATAGGGAACTTGTTGGTCACACATAAAAGGTTCGCAGACCAAACAAATGTCACAAATCTCTTAGTTTGCAGGATTGGGTATATCACCGAGGTTTACACTTATCTTTCGGGAGAGTGTAGTATTCGCGGTATCAGACACGATTATGCAAATTAATGGACGAATGAGATCCATTTGGTCTCATTTTTCAAAAATTAAAATACACTACTTTCAAAACTCAAACCGTATACTTCTTCTATTTAAATTAAATCTCAAAAATTATTTTTCATTCAAAATATTGACCAACATCACACACCTAAAAAAAATTATTTGTGGTGGGAATTTCCAATTGTCATTAAACTTACACAAAAGTGATGTCTAAATTTATTGAAATAATTTTGACACAGTGATAATGAAGAAACAAAAATGACAAATTGCGAGTATAAATGCAAAAGCAAAAAAAAAACAGAAATCTCATTTAGTGTGCAAGTAAGAAAATATTAATTAAAAACACTAGCACAAATTTCAAAAAATATTTGCCACAAAAAAGATGGAAATACAAGAAAATTTGCAAACAAAATGTGACGGCATTGTAGAGTGCGGAAATAATTTAAAAAAATTATAATCATATTTGTATGAATTTTAAGTTCATTACTAAATGGGATGACTACAGCAAGCTTGAGTAAACAAATGGATGAAATGGCGCCCTAAAAAAGTGCTGCATCGCAAAGCATGCAAATGACACACCTTAAAATAGACAAAATAGTAATCGTGAGCGTTGGCATAATTCATAAAGCAAATGTGCATCATAAAGTGCCTAGCAATTTTCCTTGCAAAGCATGCAAAATGATGCCAAAGGCTTGGCACAAGATGCATACTAAAGAGCACGGTATGATAGAATAACAAACATTGCAACATACGCTTACAAGCAGTTAGATAAAATATTCAAACAAGGAAAAATTTGGACACATTTGTCAATGAAACCTTTATGTGAAGCAAGTTGCATTGAAAAGCATGTCACACATACTTTTTCATGCAAGTGAATTATAAATCTACATGCTTTAAAAAATGTGCAAAATATTCACCAATTCAAATGCCCATTCACAACCCTCTCTAAAAGACTACATGTTTTTTGTGCGTCAATCTGGCTTGAGAAAATTGAAACTAGGAACATGGTTTTTTCCTTAAGCATAAAAATAAATAATATATACATAAAGAAAATCAAGAAAAATAAACAGAAATTCTTAGAAAAAAAAATGTTAAACACCTCCCATAAAAAGTGAAAAAAATCAAATGAAGGGATAAATAGGAAGAAAAAGATAAAGAGTATAGAAAGATATATATAATTCAAAGAAGCTTCATAATATTCCAAAATAATTCCAATAGCTATGCTTAGTGCCTAGAACCTTGTAGAAACTGTATTGAGGCATTTGAGTCCATGCTCTCCACCCAATACACCCAAAATTTTGAAAAATGTACATGAATTAAGCATAAATTTGAAAAAAAAAAGAGGTATATCAAAGTTGGATCATTACAAGCGAGGGTAAAGTTAGTAGAGCATGCATTCCGACGATTGACAAAATGATAAAGACCTTGTATAATGATGAGTAACCCAGCTTGCAAGACAGGGTCTTCAAGTACCAAATTACGGGTCCTCTCCAGCACCTAAGTTATAAGTTTGAAGACGACCATATACACACGATAGAAGAGTTAATAGGCTCTATAACCCAATATTGTCTGAGATCTCACCTTCTATTTTATATCACAATATTGTCCAAAGCCTAAATCCTAAACACAACAATAAAGTTGATGTGATTAATAACCTAATAATATTTCACTACATGATCCTCCTCCACATGCAAAAGTAGCATGTTGACAATGATCTAAATGGTTAACTACCGATCACATATCTTTTTCTTGAATAAACCAAGATATCAATGAATACACAACATGTTCAGAGGAAAAAAAAAAAAAAAAAACTGAAAGTAAACAAGAGAAAAGAAAAGAATATTTGGAAAAGATCGACAATTTATGGTTAAATATTTTAAAAAATAGGAAAGTTTAAAAAAAAAAAAAACATTTTGAAGCCTTCTTAAAGTCCTTTCAATGCATATAACCCTCGTGTTTTTTCTTAAAATGTTAAATAGCACTACAAAAGTTCTTAAAATAGTAAAAAAAATACAAATGACCATGAAATATGAAATTTGATCTCTTAGCCTCATCTTCCAAAATTTAAAAAATCAGTAGTCAATAAAGATCTAAAGGAGGACGATTGTCATGTAAACACAAAAAATAAATGTGACCTTCCATTTAAGGCAGCACCACAAGATCCCAACCTTTAAATGTGATCCTCCATACGTGGGAGTAGAGCGGACAGGGAGTCTATATATTAGCAAATGTCAAGGTAGAACATTATTGATTAAGAGCATGAGGTTCACCAAAATATTTTGAAAAGCATTTGCATAAGGCCTTCAAACTTTTCTGTGATAAATTCAATTAAAAAAAAAATTTCAAGGATCGTTTCACTTGTAAGGCAAAGTCATAAATTCCAATTACTGAGCCTTCCCTAAATCTTTTAATAAAAGCCCTAACCCCCAATACGTAGCATGTTAAAAAAAAAGTATTGGTGAACTAAATGCCTTACATAAAAAATGCACATGGTCCTAATCCTTTGCAAGTGATAGATGGATAAGGCTAATTTCACAATAACTATCATATAGAAAACATATCAACCTATATTTGTGCGCCAATTAAATGACTACCTACAAAACAAAAGATTAAAAAAAATTTGAGAGTCAAGATACATATTCCGCAACTTACACACCAACGAAATAAATATATACATATATATAAACTCATTCCCCCAATTATATCAATTTTCTAATGGGCATAATAAAAAAATCATATTCCAACATTCCATCTAAGTTCATTCCCCCAAAAAAAGACAAATAAAATAAATATATACATATATATAAACTTAAAAATCAAACAATAATCTACCATTTACCGCTTAGAATCATGCATTCATCCTTCACGCCAATTTCACAAGGAAAGCAAATTCAACTTTAACTTAACCTCACAAAAAGATAATGTTATATAATTTTGTTTATATGCCACTCAAAATCTAATGCCAGTAAGAATATAGGGCATGCCCCAAGCTGAGGTGTTGGTACAACTTCAAAAACACCACTATAATGCCTGAATGTTCCTTAATGATGAAGTCTGAGTCATGGACCACATAAGGCACAATGAGCCACATAGGACCACATAAGGCACAATGACCCAAGCTGAGGTGTTGGCATAACTTCAAAAACACCACTATAATGCCTGAATGTTCCTTAATGATGAAGTCTGAGTCACGAACCACATAAGGCACAATGAGCCACATAGGACGCACGCGATGAAAATGAACACCTAAAGTCAACTTAAGATAAGCTTTTCCCCAAAGCCTAAAAGGCATATCTTTAAAAGAAATAACCCTTGGTTGTTTGCTAGAATACTTCAATTATATTTGGCCAAATATCACTATTGACTAAGCAGAATGGAATTCATGACAACCAAAGAAGGCTAAATCATACGAACTTGATTTAGTTTGTCCTTATTTCTCCCACCAACCGCTCCAAATAAATAGTAGTACATGCTCTCCAGAAAATTCAAATTAGTGGCACTAAAACAAAAAAGTTATAGAGCTAACTATCAAGCCTTAAAAAAAAATGATTTCTGGTGATGGATTTAATTATAACAGCGCTTGTATTTATTAGAAACTTTTGAACCATATCATAAAGTTCCCCCACGATGGAAAGAGCTATGGGTAATGTTTTATTTGATATCCAATTAGTTTTCTATAAGCTTACACTCAAAATCATACATAAGTAATGAACAAACCTGGGGCAGCAACAATAAAAGCCCATACAGCACAGTGATCAACCACGGATACTTCTCAGGGTACAAAAGCTGTAAACAAATAAAAGAATTAAAAAAAACTACACAAAATAGTGCGGTGAATCTATCTCAAAGCATATAAAGAGCATAAATCCTAAAAAAGGCCTTCCAAGTTGAAATCCACAAAAAAAAAAAACATTCAAAATTTCAAGCTCAGAGAGTGTATACTTAATCATAGCCTTAACAATTTTAATTCTCATGACTCTACAAGATGATAAATAGACGGGTATAAAAATGAACCAAAATGTATTTTATTGCTATACAAAATTCATGAGATGCACAAAGACTCATGCTAATGCCTTGATGTAGTTTTGTTAATAATTTAAAAAAAAAAAAAAAACTTAAAGAATGTAAATGGGTTGAGAATAAACATTTACTGCTTATATATAAGCATGAAAATTTACATCATATTTGCAATTAAAGAGAATCATAAGTACAAGTCATATAACAAATGCATGAGCGAAGACAATACAACAAAGAATTGGACAATTATCTTCTATGTCGGAGAATCCATTTATGCCAAAATGATCTTACCATAAAAGCAATTTCATGCTAACACATTTAATAGGAAGTACAAATAGCAATAAAAGGATCATCACATAATTTTTATAAATCTTGAAAAGATCCGATCAATTACTATCATGGAAGCAATATCAAAAACAATATGAAAAATTATGCCTCAGTTAGGCTAAAACTATTAAAGATATGCTTTGTGGAGAGGGGAATAAGTTGTACAGAATTGAAAGAGTATCAAATCATCGTTGGATTACATCAAAGATCACAAATAGATCCTTAGTTTTTAGTTTTAATACTTCTAAAATATCCAAAAAGGGGTATTGCAAAGTATTCCTATAGTAGATAATATAAATTTATAAAACAATATATGAAAAATAATAATTTTATAAAATAATGGCATAAGGATGAGTGAAATCGATATAAAGTACATTTCATCAAGGTTTAAAAAAGCCAAATGGGGAATTGACACATTTTGCCTTAGTGAAGCAAAGCATAAATCTTAAGACATAATGACATGGGAAGAAAAAATTCCCACGTAACATAAAAATGGTTGGGACGGGATTCTGTCCGAGGGTTGTTATTGGAAGATTTCAGCCTTGTTTTTGTGCCAATCTTGTGGGTACATTATTAATATTATTTTAATTAGAATTAATATTTAATTTTATGGCTTAGCATTAGTAAAAGATTAGAATCTTTAGAGATTTTTAAAATTGGTTTATATTATTATTTGGAGATTCTTTTCCTCCTTGTATTCTCTATTGCTGTATTGTATCATTTTATTTCTCTTAGGTGGTGTGTTCATAAACTTGCTTGGATAGATGTGGTGATTTCTCCCAAACATCCAAAGGGCTCCTTCATGACCAACCTTGCAGCCGCTGACTATTATTACAGTTCCATCTTGTTGTCAAGCCATAGGGACGCCAATTTCTCAATCGACGTCTTTCCACCCTTTTTGTCATCCTACAACTTATCTAACCCTTCTCTGTGTTATTCCACATCAGCCAAGAACCCTAGATCAATATTAAGTAAGCCTTAAAATATAAAAAAATAATAATAAAATTAAAAATGATTCATTAATATGACATAAATCATTGTTATATTAATTTAGTTTATTGTCATGAAGACATGAACCATAAATCTTAATCTTAAAGGATGAAAAATAAAATTTTGAAATAAAATTTGGAGTAAGCATTCATTTAAAAATTTTAAAATAATGAGGATCAAGATCCACAACGGTCTAATTTTCTTATCATATATAATAATTTTGTTATCAAATTATTGCATCATATTTGCATTTTCAAATCATCTTCAAACATTATATTTTTCTTTTTATTCCCTAAATCAATTAAAATTAGATAGAATATAATTTAAAACAAACTAACAAACAAGTAGCATAACCAGGTAAACATACTTAATTTACCTTTTGACATTTTCTATGTATTGCATCAAATAAAGTATATATAAATATAATATAATATAATTTAAGATAAACCGCCTAAAACACCTTGTGGAATAAATTCTTGAAAGTGAACCGCCAAAAACACCTTGTGGAATAAGGCCTTAAAATGTAAAGCTAAAAGAAAGTGTCAGCCTCATTAGTGATAGTGAAGCTTAGGCCTCGAGATGTTTTGTAAATCAAGATGTACCTCGAAATATGCTCGTGTGCTTCAAACACCTTTCTAAACAAAGCATCTTAGGTTTAATGAAAGGAAGGAAAGGGAAGTTGATAACTAATATAATTCAAAGATAAATGAGACACGTCATCAACTTAAGAGCCCTTAAAAAAACTTTAATTTCAAATCAAGTTTTCAAAATTTGGACTTGACTGGCCGATTCAATTGGTTTGACCATAAACCAAGCATAGATACAATCAAGTTTACCTCAAAAACCATTTTCGCATAAAACTAGTGAAATCGATGTGAACCTCCTGTTCAACCGATAAATTGTTGAATCGGTTTACATTATATAAAATCAGTCAATCCAAATAGCATATTTAATCACCATTAAATCTCAATCCAATGGTTGAATTTTTTTCTATAAAAAATAAAACGATAAATTGTATTAAGTTAAAATTATCATGCATTTAAAAATATTAAATTTAATTAACATGAGCTTAATCAAGCTATTTCATAGCATATCCACCACTCATTTGAGATACAATCTCGTACAACAAAACTCTTAATAGTGTTATACTAACTCTGCTATGATGTGAGACTAAAAAAAGATAAACACCAAAAATTTGAGTTGCAAAAACATAGAATGGAGTTGCGAGATTTGGGCTTCTAAATATTAAATAAGCTGCAGGATGTGAGAATATTAAAATAAAATTTTAATTTTCAAAATTTATATATTATAAAATTTATATTCTAATTAATTTTTCTAAATTATATTCTAACTATATTTATATTTATATATTCTAGAATTTTTAAATATTTTGCATATATATAGAAAGAGAGAGAGTGTGTGAGAATTTTATAAAGCAGATATAATTATACCATAAATAGCTTTATATCCAATTTAAATATATAATTATTGAAGACATTAGTTGTGGGCGAGTTCTATTTATTTGTTGTCACATATTTATTAAATATTTATTTATTTGCATCATTTAAATCATATTACAAGAATTTAAATATTTATTGTGTCATTTGATTCAACCATTGAATCCTAAATCTCTCATCTTTAAATTCAACGGCTCATCCGATTTTCACAACTTTGGTTAAATATTAAAATGGAGAAATAACTTCCATAGCCATAAAAGAAGAGCATCATAGGAAATAAAAAATGATAAATTTTATAAGATAGTAATTTAAATAAATTATAGTTGTGGATCAAAACACTGGGCAACAAAGAAATGTGATGCACAATATTGGACTAAAGATTTTTTTATTTAAATAGATGTGCGGTAAAATAATAAAAGAGCATACTTAATATATAAAGGTAACTAGTGTAATGGATGTAGCACCTATTGAAGGTAAAGTAGTTAAAAAAATTTAAAGGGTTTATCCATGTACAGGATAGAACAAAAGATGCGTCAATAAAGCAATAAATAGAATTAAATGACGTTTATTAAGTAGATAAATAGAATAAAGAGAATTAAACGAAGGCTAGGGAGAACTTCCTTATCGACAGTATTAACAAAAAGTTACTAAAATTTTGTATGGCAAAACAACAATAGAGTAAGAAAGAACTATATCACAGGCAACACCTATTGAAGGCAAAGCAATTAAAAAAAAGAATTAAAGGGTTTGAACATGTAAGAGGACAATTGATGCACCGATTAAGAAGATAAATATAATTAAGTGGGAAGGATTAGCTAGGGAAAAGATTAATTTAAACATCATATGGTAAGAAAATCAAGAAAGATGCGGCATTCAAAGGAAAGAAAAAGAATTTATTAATTTGACACAAAATAATTGTGATAGAGTAAATGATTACGATGACAATAAAAAATGGGTTGATGTATTTTAAACATTTAGATAAACAAGACAGAGATAATATGACATTGAAAAAATAAACATCTTTTATAGGAAATCCAAATTTTAGTTTCTTCCATACCATACTTACAAAAGATAACGCATTTGCTGGGAAAGATTTCTTCTTTAAAATCAAGTACACAAGCAAAAGATGCACATAGATCTAAATAAATACTATTAAAAGACCTAAGGCTGATCACATTGTCCAAGTTGAAGTAATCGAACTTAATGTAAAAGAAAGTTGTTGGGTTTAATATAAACCATTCATAGAACATGTACCTGCAATCTCAAATAAGTAAACACTGGCGTCTCAAGCAGGCGGATCAACTTGTCCAACTGCATCAAGAACTTTACATTTATGTCATCCTCCCCTAGAGACTTGATTACATCGCTAGCGTGATGATAAGCCTTCAATAGTTTAAAAAAAAAAAAAATCAATTTAACTAAAAGTTCATAATAAAGAAATCAAGCAGCCATCTAGATCCCTACCTGAGCAAGCAAACACAAGCTCATTATTGCCATCGGTGAATGGCACCAAGAAGAATATAAAGAGAGAAATAAATCTTTTCCAGAGGGATTATTTAACGATTGCTTGAGGAGTTCTCTAAGATTTGCCAGTTCAGATGAAGTGAGTAAAATCAAATTCAGTGCCTGCATTTTGATTAATACAAGTGAGCAAAATTTTCAATATTGCAACCCTTTCCAGTTCTTCACTTCTTGAATATGCCAAGGCAAGGTTTATTGAGAAACCTGAATCATGATAGATGCAAATTCTAGATCATTTTCGCTCTCCAGGTTTGTTGAAAATTCCCGGTAAACTCTTTCAGCGCCCAAAAGTACACAAAGCCTACGAACTATCAAAGCACCTCGTCTGATGATATATCACATCAAAAGTGTATAATTTCAAAATTCTTGATTACATACTTTTCCAATGTAAAAGAAGGCTTGTAAAGTATCGAGCAAGAAAATAAATAAATAAATAAACAGAAGATAGTAGAAAGTTGAACAACATACTTCTCGAGAAGCATGTGGTCAGAGTGAAAGCTATGAATCAGGAAAGCAATTAGATGACGAAAGTGTTGCACATCTTTAGCTATGCCTGCATGAACTTTTAGCACAAGAAGAACAACCTGCAAATGAGCAGAAATTCTTTAATATGCCGTAAAAACAGAATTCTTTGAATAGCATAGCAGAAGACAAAGCAAATTTGAAGTTGACGACTCAGCTATACATAATATTCTCCTTGCCACACCAGAATTTAACCAAAAAAACAAAGAAATAACAAATATTATTATTAAATTCAAAGTCTGAAATTACAACAAACAGCAAAGAAATCTGAAATTGCAACAAAACAACAATACGGCACTAGAACTAGTGTTGGATCTAAGGTGCAGGTGGTGCAAGTTAGGGTTTGGATCTCTGGAGTGGTGGTAAGGAGGCGTCTGGCAAGTTGAAAACAGCAATACAGTTGTTTTAAGGAGTTCGAACAGCAAGCAAGCAACAAGAACAGCTGTGGGAGGCCTGTCAGGGGCAGCAATGGCAAGGACGTGGGCCAGGGAAAAGGTCTGGGAAAAATAAATACCACTTAAAAACAGATATAACAATAGCACAACTTGGAATAATATGATAGAACCTGTAGATGGAAAAGGATAAGCCTACAGCCATCCCAAAGCAAATCACCAAAAATTTGAACCCTAAATACCAACAAAAGCAAATATATATCTTCAAACAACTAGGAGTGGGCCCCATCTTAAGAAGAGGCGACACGCCCAAGACTAGAGAGTCCGGTCGATCTTAAGGTGCCCTGTGCCAGTCTCCCGGGTTGAGGGAGCTTCGACCTCTGCGGTTAAATTTTTTGGCTCCTCATAGTATGGAGTCAAGTCGACCACGATGAAGAAAGTAGAAATGTTGTAATCTCCCAATAAGTCAATCATGTGTGTGTTGTCATTTAGCCTCTTGAGGACCTTGAAACATTCATCTGCTATGGGTTTGAGTTTCCCAAAAGATCCCAGGGGAAACCTCTCTTTTTTCAATCTAATCCACACAAGATCTCCCTCCTAAAATGTCACAAGCTTCCAGGTTTTATTAGTTTGCTTCTGGCACTTGTGGTTTAGCTTGGTGATCTATCTCTCTCTCTCCTCGAGCCTTTGAATCTCCTACACTCTAGCGTCAGCATCCACACTCTGCAGCAGGAAGAAGTGGTATCAGCTAAAGTAGGGTGAGTCGGTGACGCCCATACACAATCTCAAAGAGAACATGTCATGTAGACTGAATCAGGAACATAGTGTAAGCACCTAAGGAGGTTCCCCAAACTCTTGTTCATCACCTCTGTCTGACCATCCGTCTGTAGGTGAGATATTCAACTGAACTGAAACATAGTACCAAGTTTCAACAGATCATCAAGTACCAGAAGCATCTTAACCACTATGATATTAGAACTAGTAGGGGAAAGAGTAGAAAGACAAAAAATAAACTTTCATTAATATTAAAATAGAGTTACAACATGACTCGAATAGAAACAACAACACAAACACAAAATGACACGCAAACACTCATAAATGTATTCCAATGGGTGGTCGAGATCGGCGAGGTGGGTCGGGATGATTGTCGAGGGTGGTGGCAGCAACAGAGTGTTGATGGTAGCAAGGGGAAGATGCAGAACTGTAGGGGCAGCAAGAGGGGGTGGTCGGCAGCGGTAGTGTGGTAGTTTGGGAGAAGCTTATGGTGGTCAGCGGCTGAGGCGAGAGAAAGAGACAGATTGGGGTAAATAAAAGAAGAATACACAATTACTATCTCAGAGGGGACACAACCGAAGCACCGCCACCTTGGAGGATAACCCAAAAGGGGAAAAAAACTCTACACAGAAGATCCAAAACAAAACACACTCAGCCACACACACCGGGGATTGCTATTTATAGCCTTTTAGTTCTACACAAGAGGAAGAAGAGTGGGGAGGTAAGAAGAATCTAGAAAAAAGCTTTTCTAAAAGAAGACGAGTGTGGAAGGAGCATGAAGTAGCCCTGGATCGTGAAGATTCACGAAAAAACATGTTTCTGCGTGCATGATCACGATCCTTTTCCTGTTGTTCTGTGAACCACAACAACGCGTCCCTAAAGCTGTCAAACGACTCGTTCGCGAACAACTCGTGTTCGGCACGTTAAGAAGCTTGTGTTCGACTTGTTCGCTAAGTTAACGAGATGAACACGAACAACACGAACAAATATTTGTTCGTTTGTGTTCGGCTCGTTTTGGCGTGAAATACCAATCAATTAAAAGTATTAATGAAGAAAATTGAATAAAAATTATTAAATTAGATTCAAATGATGCTTTAAATCTTGCCCCAATCCTTAACATCTTATGGCTGCGTGATTAGGGTTGTCAAAAAGATTCTTTGTTCGTGAACGACTCGTGTTCGGCTCGCTAAGCAAACGAGTCGAACACGAACACACTTTTTGAGCTCGAAATATAAATGAGTCGAAAACGAGTTGAGCTTGGGCTCACTCGTGTTCACCTCGTTTACACTCCTACCTGTCCTGCTTCTCGCGAATTAGTAGAATTCTCGCATTGCGCCAAGCTTCACGCGGATTCGCACGATGTTGCGGGGCTTCGACCTGCTGTTTCTAGGCGCTCCGCTCGTAGCACTGTTTTGCGCCCGACTTCGAGCACTACTGCGTCTGCTTCAATCGACTGGGGTTGGGAGAGCTTCAACTTCATTGGTCGAAGTTTATGCTTCGTTGTCAGCCGCCCTGGATCCCATTGACAATTGCACTACCTCTCGAGGTATCTGAGGATCTTCCCTATCTTGCGATCAAATGTCCATACCGATCTGTTCTGAGATCGTGCACAACGCTTAAACTGGCGAATCTTCCCAAAGTATCCTATGATCAGTTCAACTATGTGTATAGTGAGAGTAATCATGCCCTTCTCACACGATGGTGGTGCTGCTAGTACGGTGTTGACCTGACATAACCTTACCCATATTTGTCTTGTATGGGGGTTGGTGACTCTATCCTCCTGTTTGGAGTCATCACTAAAACTGGTGCCACTGACGTCATTTTGTTGAAAAGGGATCATGTGCCCTTATACTTCGTCGAAGAAAAGAGGGAGAAGTGTTTCCACCCTTGGTGAAGGAAAAAATGTTTTTATATCCATCGTGTTGAATCCTTCGATCATATTGCCACAGTCGTCCCAACAAGAAGTGATGCATTCATAGGGACCACGTCACACCACACATAGTTTTGCAGCTGGTCTTTGATCGAAAATTCTACCAAGCATCTTCGGTCGATGCTGACCCGATCCTTCTTCTTCAGCCATGTCAGCAAGTATGGTTGGGAATGTCTCTGAGTTGTGATTTCTAATTTCTTTACCACCTGTGTCGACGCCACGTTCTTGCTGCTTCTGCCATCGATGATGAGACTGCATATATTTTCGTTCATTGTGCAGCGGGTGCAGAATATGTTGTGGTGAAGCCACTGCAAATATTGTGTCCTCGGTTTATAGGATTCATCGAACCATGGGAGCCACTCCTTCATTTGGGGAAAGCTAATACTACTCACCCTGTTCCTCAGTTTTCTCTTCATCACTAATTTCTTCTACGACGCCTTGATCATTAAGTGTGATTATCCTGCTCGTAGGGTATTTGAAGGCAATGTGGTCGTAGTCGTGGCATCAACAATACTTCCTGTCGGCACAATGCTGGAAGAGTTGTCCTCTTGTTTCTTTCTTCTATGATCCGTAGTGTCATTCCCTTGTCTGGCCTTGCCCATGTCTCCCAAGATATCCTTGTCGGCCATGATAATTGTTGATGACATCCTATCTGAAGGTTGCTGCTTGAAAGATGATTGTTGTCGGCTCTACTTCTGTTGCCTTTCCACCAGCATAACTGCAACTCTACCACATTGTTGATGGCAATTTTTAGACCCCCTGTTTCTGCGTGCGGCATCACGATCCTTCTCCCGCCTTTCTGCGATCTTGCGACCAATACCGCTTCTTGTGAATTTGTGAGATTCCAACACCGCGCGAAGCTCGCGTGGGGTTTTGCACGGTGTAGCCTTGTTGTTTTGAGGCCCACAGCGGCCGCTGTTCTACCCACACGTCACACTACCATCATTGAATTCTTATTATGGTGTGTCCTAGAAAGGCACACAGTGAATTTCATACTAAAATTCAACCATAGAGCCATTGGTATTGGTAATAATGTGTATAGCGATCCTGCCTCTCTACAACCATCGTCAATCTAGACCAGAAAAAATGTTCGCTAACAATTGTGAGGGTCTCGACTCTGCCAAAATGACCTAATTCCCCACTGTGACTCCCACGTAAGATGGACTCTCAATGAGCATCCGGGAGCACATGTTCTACTGAAAAATATATTAATCAGATATGTGATATTGTAATGCAGGCCTCGCCAAACACTGATACAAAATCTCTCTGAAGTCCTAATATGTCTGGTACAACACCTTCACCACCTCAAATCCCACAACTCTAGTCTGTATGTAGATGATCAATACGTGGCGATAACTCAAGGCATTTTCTACTCAATAATTACACCCTATCTTGTGCCAGAGAATAAATTGAAATGAAGCCAAGAACTCGGCTCAAGTAGCATGTCTATCCTATAGCTTGCTCTGACTGTTCAGGAACCATAAAGCCTTACGATATGTGAATAAGGTAAACTCACTAGTCAACAAACATTGACTCAAATGACTAAGAGCTCTTAAAATAACATCAAACTTTATATCACATGTAGAGTACTTCCCCCTAAAGTCACTCAACTTCTCACTGAAGAAAGCTATGAGGTGTCCTCCATAGCTCAACAAAACTCCAATCCCCGCAGTAGAAGAATCACATTCCAACCCGAACAACCGACTGAAATATGATAGTGCTAACACCCAGGCCTAAGACACCAACTTCTTCAGGATGTTTAAGCTGGCTTTAGCGCCTTCGTCCACTGAAGCTCTCTCCTTTCAAAAGCCTTATCAGGAAATTTATAAATTCAGAAGTTCCCGATGAATCTCATATGAAGAGAAGGTAACCCCAAAAATTGTCTCAACTCTAAAGGTCAATGTTCCCAGCTCGCAATAGCCTCTATCTTTATATGGTCCATCTGAATACCTACACAGGAAACCATATAAACAAAAAACATACATGTGTCGTCATGAAATGACGCTTCTTTGGGTGAGAATATAGCTTCTCCTATCGAAAAACCTCAAAGAACAACCTCAAAGACCATCCTCAGATGCTGCAAGTGCTCATCCTCAGATCAGTTGTAGACTACAATGTCATCAAATTACACAACTACGAATTTTCAATGTAAGCCCTGAACACATGATTCATCAACCTCAAGAAAGAGCTAGGAGCGTTGGACAATCCAAAGGGCCTGACTGTCCACAACCCATCTTTGACCTAGTGATATCTATCGTGCAAGTCAATCTTGAAAAAAATGATACCTTAATGTAAATAATCCAGTAAATCATCCAGTGACATAAGAAATATGCACCTAATGGTGATCAAATTGAATGCTTGACTATTAAAGCACAACCTCCACGAATCATCCCTCTTAAACAAAATCAAAGCAAAACACATGAACTGGTGCTCTCCCAAGTCAACCCCCCCACCCCGCAATAAGGTCTTGTGCTTGTCGTTGAACCTAATACTCAACTGCTCTCAATTTGTAAGTCTATTAGGTAAAACTGATCCAGGGAAAAGATCTATAACATATTTAATGTCTCTTAGTGGTGATAGTCCCATGATGTGTAGAAAATATATGGTGTTATTTCCAATGTTTTTTGGTTATTTATATCATTTTTTTGCATTTTCGAGGTATTTTTATAAATTTTTGCAACTCACAAATTGCATGTCAGCAAGGAGGAGAGCATTTCGAGGAAATTTATCATAAGTCATTTTCAGGCGCCACTTATTTTTAGGTGCCTCGACGCCAAGCTTGAGCACTTAGGCGCTAAAAAAAAAGCTTACATTCGACTAGAAAAATTGATAACCGGAAAAATAGGCGCTAGACCGAGGGGTACCGAGGGAAAAGTTCTGGCACTGCATATGCTTTCCTTAGAATAAGGAATTCACGAGAAGAGAAAAAGGTGCCCGACTTAAGCAAAGGCACCAAACCAGAAAACACGTGAAGAATCAAGAATATGGAAAGTCGGCACCACAACTAGGCTCCTAGATGCCCGAAGTGGAAACCCGACGACCACATCGGCGCCAAGGCGCCTGAACAAGATCCCTTTAGGCCACTAAAGACTGAAAGCTCAAAAAGTTGGCTCCCCAAGCTAGCGCCTAGTATCGAACTTGCGAGTTTTGATGGTTTGGTGTCTATTTGGCAATACGATCAGCGTAAAGACCTTGGAACCAAGCAATTAGGGGCAACCCTGTTATTTTTCCTAACTCAAAATGATGTGAGAGCGTTGAGGGGAATTTAAGAGGGAGTGTGTGAAAATGTTAGGGAGAGATTAGTGAGTGGATTTAACCATTGTAAGTGAGAGAATTTGTCAAGTAGAGATATATTGTAAATGATAAACCTTATGGAGTAAAGCAAGAAGTTATCGTGTTAGATTGTTCTTAATCTTGTGTAAGCATAATTTCTCTTAATTTCAATGGAATTTTTGTATTCATCTCTCATGCCGAGGAATTAAGTTCTTCTCTCCCTTAGATTGATAATCTAAGAAACGTAGAACTATCAATGTCATGTAATTCTTAAAATCCTTTAGAATACATTGATATTTAATTTCTGCAAGCTTTATTTGCTTTCAAATTTGTTACTTGGGATGTTAAAACAAGCGGTGATCTAGGACGACAAAAAGAAAACCAATTGAGCAAATAAAATAACATACATTGTATAAGAAGAATAGAAATATCGTTGTTATGATAGAGCAATTAAAAGAAAAACATAAAATACAGTAAATTTTTATACAATTTGGCCGACTAAATTGCAACATGAAACCCCAAGACTTATAATGATCTTAGAAGAGACTAAGCAGCAGATCTTGTCACGACCCGGCTCGGGATTTGGAATTAACCAAAACCAGAATGGACAGTCAAACAGTAAAAATCAGTTATATTCTATTTTATTTTGATTACTAACAATTTAACATTTAAATATTCATGAAAGATCCACTAAAGAAAACAAATTTAAAATTCTCTCATTACCGGTTGCCCAAATTTTCTATAAATATTTTCTTTTCAATCATTCATCTTTTAATCAATCGAGTTAAAATGAAAATTTAGTTTAAAACAACTGTAAGCTAAAGGAGTCAATGAACCCATACTCATAAACAAGAGAAAAAGATGCAATATGCATGCCAGACAAGTTTCTAATAAATTAATAAAAAGTTTAATGTTATTAAATAAAATACTTAATATATCAAAAACATATCAATATCATTCTAAATATGTACAACTGTCACAGAAGTACTGTTTAAAAATTAATTTAATAAAGACACATCATTATCAATATTCAATTATATATACGTGCACGAGGCTATTAGTATTCCCCCACTAGTAACATCAAGGGGTGACTCCCTCATAATCAATCATTAAGGAATACACATACATATAATATTCATATGCTCGTCACATTCAATTCAGTATACAATATATAACATATATCAATGCATAATATTAGCTACAAACATTTCTAACAAAGTGACCAATAAATGAAAATATATAAATCAAATAAAATTTGTGCAAATATCATTAATCTACTAATGCATAAAAAATGAGAACTAAAATATTATCATAGATTTAAAAGTATAAGCACTCACATCAATGTCGATTAATTTGTGCTTGAATTTGTCTTAACGTCGATTCTTTTAAATTTAAAACATAAAATAAACTAGATTTTTAATTAATTTATTATTTTAATAAACTACTACCTTTTCATTAATCAAGTATTAAATTTATTTTATCTAATGTGGCTTACTTTATATTTAATATATATATATATATATATATATATATATATATATATATATATATATATATATATATATATATATATTAATTATAATAATAATAATTATTATTATTATTACTAAAAAATTCAATTACTTCACTGATCATTAAACCTCGCGAAAAACCCTTGCTGCGAGAATCGGATCGCTCCAACGCTTCCCTTCAGCTCTCCCGCACAAAGCTACTTCCTCCGACTTCCTTGCCTGCTCAAAAGCGCACGTGCTCGACTCTTTTTTCTCCCCCACGATGCTTCTTCCTCTCCTCTTCTTGGATGGTCGGCTAGAGCACAAGAGATTCTCCCTCAACTCCGCACAAAGCTTATTTCCTTCAGTTCAATTGCTAAGATTTGAGTGTCCGCGCTCGCATCCTGTCCCTCTGCTCTCGGATTGCACGCACGAAACCTCTGGTCAAAGCCATGCCTCCACCCAGTAACGTAGCCACTGTTTGAATCTTAGGTAAGCCTTTTCTCGCCTTTGTTGTTTAACCTGCGTAAAAATTTATACACGAAAATACCCTTTCGTGTTCCTGGTCCTCCCGCTTCACCACCCCCCTCTCTGGCTTCCTAATTCCACTTGTCAATTCTCACGACTCTTCGATCCTTCTCCCGAGATAAATGAAACAGAACGTTACAATCTTCCTCACTTAAAACTTTTAAAACATATCAGCATTAGCTACATATAAAATTAGATGCCATTCATTAAGATGAAATAAATCATTATAAAGGTAAAGACATGTTACAAGACGACTCAACTATACTTCAAATAACAATACTGAGATAAGAGAATATGCTGAGAAAAAATACTTTGTACATAAATAAGTTAGCATCACACTCTTCAGGCTTCATCACCATTCGCAACAGTAAATTCATCTGACTCACTTTGAGTAAGGGGAAATACCTTAGGCCAAATCGGTTGTCTTGGTTGACCTTGGGTGGGAGCTGAAATATTAAAGTCGATATTTTATGTCCACCTGCATCTTTTGCGAATGAGCTTCACTTGAATTCTGATATCCAGTGTTCTTTTGGCCAAGAGATAGACAATATCTTGCTATATGACCAGACTGACGACACTAATAGCAAGTGTTATAGTCTATCAAGCATTCAAATTTATGTTGTCTTCCGCATTTGACACAAGTGACTACACTAATTGTTCTTGGACTTCTTCCTGTTTGAACCCATTGATTGATCCATATGACCTTTTCTCCAACGCTCTTCCTATTATGCATCCCCTTTCGCTCTGATTAAGCTGATAGTCGATTATACTCTACTAACTCATTCTACAAATACCAAATATACATCAATCCCTAAAGGTACCAATGGTTGTCTAATAGAATCATTTAATCGCGAAAGAAATATGTAGCACTTTTTTTCTACAATAGTGATCAACTAAGGCATAAACCTCGATAGTGCAGTGAATTCGGCTTCGCAATGTATGACTGTCTTCTATTCTTATCTAAACTTGATGAACTTGTCTTGCATTTGTGGTCGAGCGTATAGGGCATGAACCACTCTTTGAATAGTTCAACAAATTCCTCCAACTGACCATCATATTCGACATGTCCCCTAGCTTGTCCCAACATTGTCCACGCCACCATCTTTCACTTCTCTATCCAACACAAACGTCGCTAGCGGTACCCTTCTTTCATCTGGACCAGCCAAGCTATCCAGTATCTTCTTTATCCTCGTTAGCCAATTATCCACTTTAATTGGGTCTTCAACTCCCTAGAAAAAGGTGGACACAAATCTTGAAAAGATCTTAAAGCACTTGTCCACAACAACTGTAGAACTTTCGATAGGAAGCAATCTGGACTCTTGAAATAGCTAAGTCATTACCGCTATCATTTAAGCCAGAACAATTGCGTTCACATTTATAGTGGGTTGCACTTCTTCATTTTGTATCAGATCCTCTATTTTTATAATTTCAGATGTATCATACGCCTGAATATATAATAATTATAACTTTAACTTCAAACTTTTTTTGTAATTATTAAATTTTCTTAAGGTTATCTTATTGCCTCTTTCATTTGAATTTCATTAATTAATCAAAAACCTTATTCTCTGATACCATTTTGTCACGACTAGGCCCGAAACTTGGAATTAACCAAGAAAAAAATAGACTGTGAAAATCAATTCTATTATATCTACTTCCATCGCTAACAGTTTAACATTCAAAAATTCATGAAAGAACCACTAAAGAAAATAAATTTAAAATTATCTCGTTACTAATTGTTCGCAACTTCTATAAATATTTTTCTTCTACTACTCATATTTTAATCAATCAAATTAACCTGAAAAATTAGTTTAAAACAACTGTGAGCTAAATGAGTCACTAAATACTCATACTCATAAATCACAGTAATACAAGAGAAAAGAAAACAATATGCATGGCAGCTCAATTTTAAATAAATCAATAAAAAATTTTAATGTTATTGAAAGAAACTTATAATCAATACAAAATCTATATCATTCTATATATTTACAATAGTCACAGAAACACTGTCTAAAAATTTTGTCAATTAAGGCACATCAATATTAATATCATTTTTTATATACGTGCAAGAGCACATTAATGTTCCCCCACTAATACCATCAATGAGTAATTTCATCATAGTCAGTCATGCACATACAAGCAATCAATATAAATATATTATTTATATGCTCGTAGCATTCAAATCAATAACTATATAACCTACACCAATGCATAATATTAGGTAGATACATTCCTAATAATGTAGCAAATAAAGAAAACTATATAAATAAAATCAATTTTCTATGAATGCATACAAATCGAGAAGAACTAAAATATTATCATAGATTTAAAAGTACACAACTCACTCGGATGTCGATTAATTTGTGCTTGAATTTACCTTGATGTCAATTCTTTTAAATTAAATACCTAACATAAACATGATATTTAATTAAATTATTATTTTAATTAATTATTACCTTTTCATTAATTAAGTATTAAATGTTCTTAATTTAATCTGGCTTGCGTTCTATATATATATATATATATATATATATATATATATATATATATATATATATATATATATATATATATATATATATATACTTTTACTCATCGATCCTTGAACCACGCCAAGAACCCTTATGCAAAAATAGGATAGCTCCATCGTTTCTCTTCAGCTCTCCCGCACGAGCCTTCTTCCTTCCGCTTCTTCTCCTGTTTGACAGCGCATGAGCTCAACTCCTCTTCCTCACGCGCTTCTTCTTCTCCTCTTCTTGTAAAGTCAGCTAGGGCATGAGGGATTCTCCTTTGTCTCCGCACAAAGCTTCTTTCCTTCGGATCAATTGCTCATGTTTGAGTGTTCGCACTCGCATCCTTCTTTGCTCTTGGATTGCACACACGAGAGCTCCCGTCGAAGCCGTGGCACAACCCAATAGCGTAGCCACTCTTCGAATCTTAAGTAAGCCTTTATCTCACCTCTGTTTTCTCTCCCACGTGATAATTTACACATGAAAATACCCTATGTGTTTTCGGTCCTCTCGCTTCATCTCCACCCTCTTTGGCTTCCCGACTCCACATTTTGGTTCTCACAACTCCTCGATTCTTCTTCCAAAGTAAAAGAAACAGAACATTTATAGATCAAATCTCGATTGTCAACAACAATTGAATCACTTGAATAACTCTAAGTTCTTAAATCCAATTCAAAGGAGGTTATCTCACTTGATAAAAAAAGTCCTACTCTCATCATTACTACCTTACTTTTGCAAAATTAGGATTTCATACAGTCACAAAATTCTCAAAATTTCGACTTTTCAAACTATACCTAAGATTAATAAACTAGGACCTCCACCATTTTGGAAATAAACAAGTTCTCCGTGGGATTAATACAAAGACTCAAAAATCTGTATACTACTCAATTGACACATATATTTGTGTGGTTGACACATATTTCACTCAGGTAAGTTGCAGTCATCACATAATGAAAGTCAACAAGTAGTGGTTTTATCATCTCTGGTAACTCAATCTCCTCCTCAATCCCCTCTAGAATGACTACGGTCATCGCCATCAGGGCCTCCTACACTAACCATAGAAAAGTGGTGTGTGGGATCACGGTCTCATCTTTGACGTGCGTGTTAGCACCTCCTGACTCTTTAATGAGCAAAAGAACTATGCACTTCTGCTTCTTTGTGAATGAGTGGGTGTTCTTCAACTCAACAAACTAAGTCCTGCAATCAAACTGTTACGGTCTACTGAACATAATTTGACAATTATCTATGGGTACAACATCACACCATCAATGATCCTACATTTGGTCCCCAATATAACTCTACCAAACATTGTTGATCAATGTGTATCTTTTTCCCCTTCAATCAAGTCAAAGAATAGGTTTGAGAATACTAATGAGTAGCCAAGTCTAGCTTCTTCACATAAGAGTAGGGATCAATAATAAGGGTACAGACCTTCCCTCTCGCAATACAACCGGTGCGAAAGATGTCATGTCTCAACCAAGAGCGATCCCTCTTTAGTTCAATCTACATAGCCCACCTCACAACTAACATCTCGCGCTCATCTCCATGGAGCTGATACTCCTCACCCTGCTCTTCTTTCACCTCCTCCACACACTTCCTACACTACACCCTAATCGGTGAAGAAAACAAGTTTGCTAGTAGGGCTACCGGAGGCAATGTGTCCATATTCATTAGACCTGAAGCACTTCCTGGTTGACACTGAGTTGGGTGTGCTACTATTCGCAAGCTTCTTCCCACTCTAATTAGTTTCATCATCCCTCTGACAAGTCTTCACACCTACACCAGGTGTACGGCTAATGCCTACAATTGTAGGAGAATGTCTAAATGGAGATGAGTGTCTACTCTATCTCAGTTGGCTCTCCACCTTAAGTGTCAAAGCCTGAACATCGCCCAACAACCAATAACATTGTAGTTGGACAACATTGTTTATGGTTGCTTTCAAGCCTCCCAAATATATAGCTATAGTGTACTCCTATGGCTCTATCAGCTCACATTTCAACATAAGCTACTCAAACTATGTTGTGAATTCCTCCACTGAGGACTCTCTCTATTATAGGTGGTGGAACTTCAAGAACATGTCTTGGTGGTAGCGTGAGGGTAAAAGTACTTCCTCGGCATCTTCTAAGTCTTCTCCCATGTGGTGATCTTGCTCCTAATTTCTATTTCTCTCACAATCTACAGACTTTCACGTCATAAAGAGGCGCCCTTCTTCAACTTTATGGTGGCTAGTTTCGCCCACCTATCAGTTGTTACCTCCTTATACTGAAAAATCCTCTCAACAATCTGCAACCGCTCAATGAAGTCGTTTAAATTAATTCTACCCTCAAAATCCGGTAAATCTACCTCCACCTTAATGTCTTCATATCCTCCAAAAATCACTCCATCCCATGGATCTTTTGATATTGAATCCCAAAGCACTATGGCCTATCCTCCTCTTCGTTGAAATCCCACTATCATGATCGACAGTGATCTCTCCATTGGTCCATTCCTCAATTTCATTAAGTCTTTGCTGAAGTCGACAGATTTCCTGCCGCAACTCTTCAAGGTAAGTTCCCGATCGACTTACGACACTTGTCTATTTTAAAGGCATGGCTAGAATTTAAATTTGGGAAGTTAAAAGAGGGTGTATAAGGCCGATTTAGGATGCAAATAAAATTAGGGTTGTTGATTTTAAAAATCTTGGAGGAAGGGTTTTGAGTTAGGTGTTGGTGGATTTTAGTAACCATGTGATGGAACCAAGGTTAGGCTAAAACTAATATCAAATGATATCAAAATTTAACAAACATCCATGGGAGAACTAATATTATTACTAAATTCAAAATCTGAAAAAAAAAACAACAGGTAAATTTAAAATTAAAACAAAATAATAACATAACACTAGAACTGGGTTAGATATCGGGTCTAGATGGTGCTAGTTAGGGTGTGGACCTACTGGGTGCGGGCCAGGAGGTGGCTGGCAAGTAAGAAAGAACAAGATAAATGTTTCTAAGAGGTTGGATGGCAAGCAAGTAGCAGGAACAGCTGCGGGCGGGCTGCCCTGCGCAGCAGCCGCAAGGATGTGCAACGCAGCAGTCAAATACCACCTGGAGACCAAAATACAGCCTAAGCACCACTTGGAATCCTATGATACAGCTCGTAGAGGGAGAGGGAGGCGACGACTATCCCAAAGCAAATCACCAAAAAACTGAACCTAAACACCAACAAAAAAAATTATATATCCTTACATAACTAGGAGTGGGTCCCTTCTTAAAAAGAAATGGCACTCCCAAAACTAGAGGGCTAGACCGACCCTCAATAACCCTGGACTAAACTGATCCAGGTTAAAGCGCCCCGCATCAACTTGTAATCAAAATTTTATTGGAGACCACTCAAATGTAATTCAGGTCGAACCTTAAAGGACAACTTGTGTTTGATTCCCAAATTCAAATTCAACATTCACATAGGTAAAATCTCCAGTCAGACGATGTCCACCAATTGGAATCCATGCTTCTTGTTATAACTGTAAGCTCCCCCTTGCACTTCCATTACAAAACCGGTCATAGCACTACAGCAGAAACCATCAAGAACAATTTCAATCAACAGTTTGTATTCTCTCTAACTAACCATTCAACCAAAGTTGTTCTTAAAACTGAAGAGATTCACTTGAAATATATAAGCATCTTGATATGTTAAAATTGGCATATAGACTATTCACTAATGCCATTTTATGTTAACGGTCTTTATGTTTGATTTATACATTTGACTGTTTAGAATTGTGAACAGGTAAGCTTACTAAGAAATATCAGTGCCTTTCTACCAAGCCAACTTATGATAAACATCATCAAAGCCTCACCATTGAGCATCAATGACAAAAGAATATACAATAAACTATCTATAGATTCACGATTTACTTTCTTCTTTCGCCCATTTTTTTAAAAGAATGTCTTATCACCTTTGTAGGGTGAACTGACTATGACCCGGTTTGGGGCAGCTTATTTTGTTGTGTTTGTTTCGGCGTTTATTGCTGCGTTTTTAAATCGTCCTTAATCGCGTATTCGATATTACATCTATCCATCGAACGCGGGGGAGGGGTTTCGTTCGGCATTGGCTAGGGCTTATTTTCCTCCTGTGCCCCTGTGGATTCTCTCTCGCGCTCTTCCCCGCGATCTCCTTTACCGATCTTCTCGTGCATAAACTTCTGGTGAGATCTTGTGTAAACTATAGAAACGACACTCCTTTGATCTTCTCTGGTTCGTTTATACGGCTCGAATGTTTTTTTTTGTGTTCCTTTGGTTTCTTTTTAGGCCTAGAAGGCAACTACGAAGCTTTTAGGTTCTTCTATATGCTCTAGAAATGTTCTCCATAGATCTCTGGTTTTTATGCCCTTACGTTTTGCTTTTTTTGGGATTTTTAGCTCTTACATTTAGGGATTTTTAGATCTTGCTCTGGAAATAGATCACATATTTACAGTGCATTTAGATGTTGCACTGCTATGGAAATAGATCTTTTATATGCCGCACTCCTTTTTTGGGATTTATATGACGCACTTCTCTGTATCTATATTTACAGTGCATTTACATGTTTCGGTTCTATATGTCGCACTTCGTTTGGTTCTATATTTACAGTTTCTGTGTCTTGCAATACATTTCGATTTGAGTTGTTCTGAAAATTGGAAATAGGTAATTGGGCTAATTTACATATCATGAGGAATCATGAGCTAATTTACAGATCTAAAAATTGGAAATAAGAAATTAAGCTTGATTCTCCCTGTTTCATTGCAATTAGCTATTTTGATGTGGCTAATTTTCTGGAATTATTGATTGCTAGTTCCATCAAATCATGGTTTTAATCTTTACATGTTTCGGTTCTATATGTCGCACTTCGTTTGGTTCTATATTTACAGTTTCTGTGTCTTGCAATACATTTCGGTTTGAGTTGTTCTGAAAATTGGAAATAGGTAATTGGGCTAATTTACAAATCATGAGCTATTTTACAGAATCATGAGCTAATTTACATATCTGAAAATTAGAAATATGAAATTAAGCTTTGTTCTCCCTGTTTCATTGCAATTAGCTATTTTGATGTGACTAATTTTCTGGAATTCTTGGTTGCTAGTTCCATCAAATCATGGCTTTAATCTTTACAATTAGGGAAATGACTTTAATCTTTGTAGTTGAGGAAATGACTTTATGCTTTACAGTTGGGGGAATGACTTCATTGCAATACATTTTGGTTCATTGCATTTCGGCTGATGCGTGTAGGATTATTGATGTTGCACTCCGGGTCATTGCAATACATTTTGGTTTGAGCAGTTCTGAAATTTAGAATTAGGAAATTGGGCTTTGGTATTTTCTGGAATTCTTGTTTGAACTGATAAGGGACTGAATCAGTACATTTCGGTTGCTAGTTCCATTAACGCAATACATTCTGAATGTCAGCATTGCTTTCGGTTATGTTCTATTTTGAGTTGGCTTTGGTATTTCTTTGGTAATCTCGGTTCAAGGGGCAAGGAAATGACATCAATGTATTTAGAGTTGGCCTTGTAACCTTTTGGAATTGCATAATAAAATATTTTCAAAGTCTTACTGTGATGTAGGTCAATGACCGAACCACATAAATAATTTATTTCTTCATATATTTCTTTTTTTGTTATTGATTAAGTTGTTATGCTCTTGTTTGTGTTGGTGGCAAATGTTTATGTTTGGAGAGTGGTGTTCTTGTTGGGTTGACGTTGTTGTGGGCTTGAGATGTTCATGTGTTGGACGTATCATTACTTCAAATATAATTTTTTTTTTTAATTCTCATTTGTTCTCTATAGCTTCATCATGTTTAAATCAGTTGAAGGGGGGACCTCCGCAATGTGAGATAAGGAAATAACAAATATTTTCTGTGATCTTTGTATAAAAGAAATAAAACTTAGGAACATGCCAACAACGTTTTTTAATAAGGAAGAGTGGCGAAACATTGAAAAAAGATTCAAAGAATTGACTAACAGGGATTATGATAAACTGAAATTTAAAAACAAATGGGATCAATTAAAGAAAGAATGAAAAATATGGAAGGAGTTGAAACGTGAATCTAGATGTTTGGATTGGGATCCGATTAAAAGAACAAATGATGTTTCCGCTGAATGGTGGGCTGAAAAATTAGATATATTTTACATATACTCCGTGATTTGTTCGATTTTAATTTCAAATTACTTCTCTAATTATAATTGTCTAACTATTCGCTCTAAAATGTTCTGTCACAGGCAGTACTAGCAGCGAAAAAATATAAGCAGTGCGGGATTGAGCCGGAATTTCAAGAAAAACTGGACAATGTTTAAATGGGTTGTCGCAACAGGAAAATTTACTTTCAACCCATGTCAAAGTACTTTTGAAGGGATAGCAGATGAGTTCACTCCTGAGCCATCAACACTTGATGAAGAAGTGTCTAGCATTAACAAGAATGATATGGTGACTCTAGCACAACAAAGTGGGTCGGGGTTGCTAAGAAAAATAAAGAGAAAGAACGTTTGTTGAACACCTCCTTCAATCGTTTGATTGAAGCTTTTGCAGCTCCACCTATCTCTGATGCGAGCGTATTAGACTGTCTGAGACTTTTGCGTACTATTCCTGAAGTTGTGGCAGATAGGCGATTTAACGCACAGTGTGTGAAAAAACTTGAGGATTCAACTAGAATGAAAATATTCATGACACTAGAGCCAGAAATGCGTCTTGAATATTTGCAGGTTTTGGTCGATGCATGATATTTCTTTATGGATTGTATATGTATTTGCACTATTTGAACTTTGACTAATACCGTTTTATTTTTAATATGTTTGGGACTTTAAAGCATGCTACCTTCTCGTGTTTGGGACTTTTTTAACTCATTATGTTAACATTTTAAATTTTTGGATAGTGGACTATTAATGTTTATATTTTAAATCATTTAGGATGGATCCGCAACGTGAACGTCGTAGGAGAATGACATTTGCTACAGTTGTTGCGATATTGTTATTGGATTATTACCGGCATAGGACTACTCGCATTCCCTGCATGACATCCACCTTTGTTGGAGATAGATGAGTTGGTGAAATGTTTTCTGACCGTCCAATAAGATTCAGAAATATTTTCAGAATGACGACACTTATTTTTATGGATCTTCTGCACGAGTTATGTGTAAATCACGGCTTCCAGGGTTCTTCTAAAACTACGTGTAGGGAGATGTTGGCTATAACACTGTATATTCTGTTACAGGATGAGTCAATTTGAGGAGCTATGGAAAGATTTCGATATTCATCCGAAACAATTAGTCGTTACTTTTCAAAAGGGATACAGGCATTTGTTAGCTTAGCAGCTCAAATAATTAAACCGGGTGATCCATCATTTGTTATCACTCCAGAACAAGTTACCAACGATCCATGATATATGGAAAGATTTCAACATTCATCCGAAACAATTAGTCGTTACTTTTCAAAAGGGATACAAGCACTTGTTAGTTTAGCAACTCAAATAATTAAATCGGAGGATCCATCATTTGCTACCACTCCAGAACAAATTGCCAACGATTCACGATACATGTCATATTTCAAGGTAACTATCAGTATTTTTAATTTATTACATTCTATATATTAACAATATTATTACTCTCTAACGACCAATTAAACAGAACTGCATTTGTGCAATTGACGGTACCCACGTTGATGCTCGAATACCCAACCACGAGAATGTAGCATACATCGGTCGGAGTGGTTTAACAACGCAAAATGTCATGGTTGTATGCGACTTCAACATGTGTTTTACTTTTTTGGTGGCGGGCTAGGAAGGGAGTGCACATGACAGTCGAATTTTCTCCTTTGCTACTAGGAATAGATCGCAGTGTTTCCTCACCCTCCATCAGGTTAGTTTTGTTTTCCAATTTGTATATGTTAGCATGTAATTTTTTTTATTAACATTGTTTTTCGTACCAGGAAAATATTATCTGGTCGATGCAGGATATTCTATGCAAAGGGGATACCTGAAGCCCTACCCTGACACAATATATCATATTCCTGATTTCGAGCGTGGTAGTGGCACAGTACGTGATAGAAAAGAAATTTTTAATAAACGTCACTCCTCTTTACGCGGGGCAATTGAAAGAACATTTGGAGTTTGGAAGAAGAACTGGATCATCTTACGTGATATGTCGTCGTATCCCTTCCAAAAACAGGTGCATATTGTGGTTGCAACAATGACACTATATAACTTCATTCGAAGACATTCACGATCAGATACAAACTTCATTATGGCTGACAATGATGAACTGAATGTCTTCGAGCAACCTACAGGACTAGTGGGGGGGCATTCATTACCTGAGGATGATACAGAATCTAATGAATTTGGAGATCAGGAAAGTGAAGGTTTAGCTGTATGATTGCTTTAAGGGAGTCTATCACAGATGTTATTTGTGGCTATTGATCTACCAAGTTTTCTTTTAATAAGGTTATAGGTTTATATTCATATGTAGCTAATTTTGATTACTTTTAAAATACCTTAAACCAACATTGATTCTTTTGTTATTTTCGTAGTTATACAAACATGACTTCCAGGATATCAAGTACAGGCAGAGGGATTTTGTGTTATTGTGGACTACCGTTTCCGTTGCTAACGTCACGTAAGGAGCATAGCTTTGGAAGGCAGTTCTATGGTTGTGTTAGAGGTGTTTCAGTTCGTTGTGGTTTCTTCCTGTGGGCTGATAGTCCCTCATATTACACTGACAGTAGTCATGTCAGCAGCCATGTGAATCTGATGTTTCCTCCGTCTGACAGTTCAGATGAGGACCGGCGTAGCCAGAGTCTGAAGTTAAATATTTTAATATTTCTTCTTGTTGTCGTACTTGTATTTGTACTTTTTTTAGTTCTCCTGGTACCCATTAGGGTGTGAGAACTGTATGATATCTTTTAGAACTGATATGTGATTATCGTATGTTTCTGCATTATATGTTTCTTTTCTATCAATAAACTATTCTGAATAAGCTGCCCAAAACAGTTTTATCAGACGGGCATGAATGTTAAATCAGACAGGGGCATGAATGTCATTTAACCACCAATAAGCTAGTCTGAATAAGCAGCCCCAAACAGCAAGCCAAACTATTCTGATAATCTGCAGATTATCATATTATCAGAATAATTTGCTTATCAGCAGATTATAAATAATCCACAGTTGCGCCAAACAGATCATATATCAACTCTATTATTAGTTAGAGGACACGGCTTCAAATAACAGAAAAAGCCTTTCTGCAGTGCAAGATGAGTTTTAGGCTAACCGCACCCCAGACCCAAATCAAATGGAAGATTCACGCTATGTCCATGCCTTTCAAAAGAAAAATAGAAAAGACACAAATCAAATCCATCATACATCACAGATTACAAACACAAAACTAGCTATATAAACATGGTTTTAAAATGTAAAATGCCACTTTTCATTCACAGCATCTTTTGCTCACAAGAAAGGAAAAACATCAGCACAGTTTATCCATTATAGTTTTAGGGAATTTTTATGTAAACTAAACTGTCTGAATGCTACATATAATAACAATTAAATAGAATGCACCAGATTGTGTCTGAAAATATGGTAGAGATCTATTATCAAGAGCTAACTATAAAAAATTGTTTCCCAAACATTTAAGGTAAATGATGTTAACAAAATCAACTAAAATTGTTCATTTCAATGACAAGTATAATGATACAAATCTTAAAGACCATTCAAAATAGTATGAAGAAACTTGCAGTCATATATGCTAACCAGGCGCCAGAACCATGGCAAAGAGCACTACAAGCTGACTGTGATAACTGATTTCATATCACAAAAACTAAACATATGCCCAGAAGTAAATAAATCATGGAAAAAAAAATATACAAGAAAGTACAATGATTAAAAGCCATACACTTTTTTCTACTACTGTGTTTCGTAGGTAAAGATAATCAGCAAATACATATAGGAAAAATAATTATGATAAGAGAAATAATGACTTCAAGAGCAGCACCTCATCTGAAGGATCTGATAAAGCCTTTAAAAGGGAGTCAAATATGTCGTCTAAGTACGTAATGACCTGAAACAAAAAATAAAGTAAATTAAAACAAAACTAGACAGACAAGGACCAAGAATAACATAGAGCAATAAAAAAATGGGAAATTTACCAAATAACACACAGTTCTTATGTATCTACATATCTAACACCTAAAATTTCATATTTACAATTACAAGACTTTGGTGTCATAAACTTGTGCATGAAAAGGCATATTCACTTCTAAAAAGTAAGTAGTAGTGATATTTTTGATGTGATGTTAAGGATTTGAGTACTATGCATGTAATAATGAAACTTTAAATGTCATGTAAATATCTAGGAATTGTGGCATTAACATAAATGCCGTGAAAAAATTAATCAAACATTGACACTTAAACCTTTTGACAATGAAAACAAAAACTGTATTGATTGAAATTTCATTTCAAAAAAGAAGTAGTATGGCCAGGCTGACTGGGGTAATAAGGTAAAGATAAATTCAATTGTGTGATTAACCACCTCCAGCTTCATTTTGCCAACATTGTAAGTGAAGTTAGCGTGCAATTTACTTATCTTTCTCCACGTCATTTGTAGCCTTTGACAGCCTCAAATTTTTAAACTTGGCCACTATGTCAAGTAACTCCTGAAATGTTAGGATTGAGGCTATACAAAAGTATGGGACCACATGAACAATGATTTTGCCCATCTGCAATTAAGCAACATACTCCTCCCACACTTGTTGGTTGATCACAAATGTTCATACATCTCCAGAGATTGATGTATTTGTCACCAACTAGTCATATGTTTTTTGATATGATACTAGTGAAGGTAATATTTTCAATTGCATTGGTGAAATAAATAGCAAATATCCTCTTAACTCAATAATGTCTTGATCGAGTCATTGGGCATACCATTTAAAATCAAACATGGTGAGACTATTGGCAAATTGGCAAAAGAGTAAAGCATTTGCATTTCCAATATTAATGCAGGTCTTTTTGAGCTCTATCAAATGCCACCCTGGATTACTATTCGCACAAATGTTTTGAAGTTTGAAATTGAATACCCCTTGAGCATTGTGGATGATCATAATTCATAAATATGGACAACCATTGACAATCAATTTTTTGCCTATTTTAAGCTATAATTGGCAATTTTTTAGTTGATGGGTGTTATGAATTGTGACTTGCTCTTTAAAGGTGGCTAGATCAACTTGAAATTTAGGTTTAATTGACCACAAACTTGCATTTCTTTTGACCCCAAAGGCCATCTGAATTTAAAAAAATCACAGAACTCAGTTGGCATGAACACCATTAGTTATCTGAACAGATATCCTCCAACTCGATAAATGACTTGATCGAGTTGTTTGGCATACCATTTAAAATCAAACATGGTCAGTATTGGCAAATTGGCAAAAAAGTGAAGGATCTGCATTTCCAATATTAACGCGGATCTTTTTGAAGAGTGCTGCCACAAATTGCTATTCCAATATAAGGTGTTGAATACTGAAATTGAATGCTCCTTGAGTATTGCAGATGATCACAAATCATAACTATGGATGAGCCTTGCCAATCAATTTTGTCTCTATTCTAAGCTACCATTGTCTATCTTTTAATTAATGAGTGTTGTGAATTGTGCCTTGGTACATCTTTAGAGGTGGCTAGATCATCCCGAAAGTTTGATCATACCAGCCTCAAACTTGCATTTCTTTTGACCCCAAAGGTCGTCTGAATTTCAAAAAATTCATAGAGATGAGTTGGCATGAACACCATTAGTTATCTGAGCAAAACCACTGGTAGACAGAAGATTATTCAGGTTTGTCTGCGCAACCACGTATCATATCTCATTAAGTATGTTGCACGAAAACTATGCCTAAAATATTGATAACATCCTAGTCCTCTTCTTTTGATCTCTTCATCACTTGGTAGCAGGGAATAAGTTCACAATTACTGCACTTCTTGCCCGCGTCAAAATTAGTATCATGGGAAGGATATTAGTGCAGCCTAGGATGCACCGATACGGACATGGAAACACGAGAAACTCCAATTTTAAAAATATAGAACACGGATATACCATCAACACACCATTATTATTATTACTGTTATTATTATATTAAAAAAATATCCACTAATCACATAAATTAAAAAGCATAAAATATATAAAAATACATCTTAATATTATGAAGATGAAAAAATAATGATATTTAAGAGAAAAAAATATAAATGATTATCATATTATTCATAAATCAAGATAACAGGCAAAAAATGAAAAATATTAAAAACAATAAAAAAATAAGTAATCAAAACTTAACAAAAACTACAAAAATATGATAATCATTAATTTTTTTAGAATATTGCATACAAAAATTAAACTTAAATTATTTGGTACAATATAAATCATCAAAATCTAACATTTTATTATACATTTTTTTAATATTAATTAAATTTAATTTTCTTAAGGATCGCATGTTCGAAGATGTGTTTTTGAACCTTCTTTTGTTATTTTTTTTAAATTATACACATGACAGGCACACCCGACATGTGTCAAACATGTCGCACGTGTGCCCGTGGCGGATGTGTGTTGGGCATTACATGGTTGTTTACAGTGAAATGTTAGTGCATCATAGGTGTAACCTTTCATATTTGTGCCCAAGTCTTTACAATAGTTGTTCGCGAAATGATCAATCATAATCAATTCAATTTCTAAAGCTTTAACTACATTACTTAATATGTTAGATGGTTAAGCCTTGGGTTTAAATTTATGAGGATCCATAACAATCATTTGGCGACAAATACGTAAGAATCTTCTCCTTAACAACTCTCTTATTTTGCTTCGAAGATTGGTGAATTAGCTTTGCGCAAAAAAGAATTTTTAAGTCCATAATCAAGTTAATTTGTTTTACCGAGTGCAATATTTCAGAGTTCTTTTAGTTAGAAAATGATGCCAACAACTTCAAGGTTTGAGGAGCGACCGAGTATTAGGAAAAATAACAAAGGCAAAGGTGCAACCTTCTTAACTGAGAAATTAGCAAGGCACGAATTGGTTGTGAGTAGCTACACCTATTGTAGCAATCAAGAAAGCCAAATTGATTGAAGAAGAAAAATTGGATCATTGCTCCAACATTAACAAAAACATAAGGAAGATCGATGTTGTGCCCCTCCAACGGTGAGGGAAAGAAGCAATCAAATATTTATCACAAGTTTTCCAAAAAAAAAATGATAGCTAATATAATATTGAATAGACACAAAAAAACTCAAAAAAAGATATATAGAAAATAAGCAGTTGTAGATGGATTCCCCGTCATTTAACACCCCCCGTAACAGTATATGGACATGTTGATTTTATTGGGCAAATTAAAATCAACACAGCAATCACTGATGTTGTGACTAGATATTTCGCAAAAGCATGGCAGCACTTGATGTTGCTAAACACCATTACTTCTAAAAGGCAGAAAGCAGTCAATGTCATTAAGCAAATTCGTGGAATATGAATGGCATGCATATGGAGGTTATACTTTTACTAAGCAAACTCAAAATCATGCAAGGAAACTCGAGCAACATAGTTAAAGATCAAAGTAGAAGATTTCATCAGAAGAATCTTCAGAAACTAATGTTTTTTTATAATAGAGCTAAATTGAAAGAAACTCTTATAGCAGTCACCACATCACAGATTCCATCTCAAGCAAGGATAAAGTACGAAACATTTGATAGCACCCTTTGACATACAGTAGAGCTTAAGAGACCAATCAAGCATGTAAAGACAAACATCCCAATGAAGTTATCAAAAATTTGTGGACTCTAAAAGGCACATTAATCATTACAACCAATAATTTTGACTTCCTTAAATCACTTTATATTCATAGCTCAAGACTTCCAGAAGTCCAATCCATTATGATTTATTACTCCTCAAGGTTGCAAGAAAGAACTTTCAATAAAGGCTAACAATAAGGCTTTACAAAGCTTCGATGCAAAGACAGGCACCCCATTTGATTTAACAGGATGCGATGTATTGGATTCACCATCATATCTAGAAGAAAGTGTGATGGATTATGACAAAGATCATCAAGCTTTCATGGTTTCATTGTTTTGAGTCTAACACTGTAACTTGGCTAGCTTAGTCGAAAGATCATATACCAATCCATTACATCAAGGATTCATGTCAGTTGTTAGATAGGTTGTATCATCCGAGTGTAACTTACATAGCATGGTTAGAAAACTTGTCAAAAAAGAATGTTTCACAACTTACCTCACTTAAAAACGGGTTTAAATGCTTTATTGGGTCATATCACATATTAGCCACAGGCATGGTCATAAGAGAACATATAAGCTCTCTCTTTGACGGCTAAATGGGGTTTAGAAAAACAACTTAGGTATGATTAACTAGCCTAAGATGACCAGTCACGTCCTTAATTTTATAGGAATTTTGAGAGTTATCATAATGTCATGTTGATAAGACGTAAATCTTTGATGAACTTTAAGCAAACTTTAAAGTTGTTGCACTTGAAAGAATTGGGATCATAGGTGAATGGGTGGTTGTTTTGAGCACAGACAAGAACTTACTTCTTTTTAAAGCTTTCTTTGTTTTTTTTTTCTATTTTTGGCCATTTCAAGTTGTCATGGGGGTTTTTGCTAACAAAGGCTCGACGTTGATGCAAGCCATCTATTTCACGTTTGTATTTAGATGTGCATAACATTATGCAATAAATTAATGCAGTCTTCATACTATAGTGCCTAATACTTAATCTTAAACTTTGATGGGAATCAATGATAATGATGATCCATACAGTAATGATTCTCAGTATTGCTTGCACCTTTCATCGAGAAGAAAAAGCCTTCGAAGTTGGTTCCTTTGGCTTGGGAGTTTTGGATTGGAGGACTTATTCTTTGTATTTGAATAAAGTGTTATTTTGTAATCTTTTTTCATTGGGGGACATGGAAAAGTGCCGATGATCCACTTAATTAAGATGATCTTTGATTAAGGCCCACATCAAAAGAGTAGATCCTTTCATAAATCATCATTTGATGATCCTCCAATGTTTAAATTATAATAGGAACGAGCAATAACATTAACAAAATTATTGAACCCATTAATTTTAATCTATGAAACCCATGTCTAATATTGATCGAGGAATTCTTAAGTATTTACTTGACTTGTCTTTCAGAAACAAGCGGCAAAATTGATAATAACAACAAGCTCTACAGTCATTAATCATCATAACCATAAGACAATGGGAAAACCTTGCATTGTATTTTGCTTGTTTTCAATAGAAGCAATTAGTAGCAAGAGCTTCAATGGTAACCCCTCTAATTATAATCTTTAATAATTAAGCATCATTCTAATTTTTGCAAATTTCCACGAGATTCCCTACTACTTTTTTATTTCACTAAGCGCCGATCCAATCAAAAAAATGGCATCAGAAATACGTACAAGTTAAAGGAAGAATTTGTAAATGGTGGATCACCCGTCTCATTTAAAAGATTATATCTCAAAATTTAAGATTTATCAACTTCTATACTTTTAGTGAGGTCAGCTCGACGGCCTACAATTTACAAACCAAGGCAATAAACAACAGTAATGATTCAACCACATCACAAATCTTTCGTAAGAGTTCTTGCTTTGCTAATATCAGCAATTTTAAGTGCTAGCCAAAGAACTAAAGATTATCTGAGAGCCTAACTGATATTGTTTAATCAATTGCAATCAGTTGGAGCCATTAAAATCCTCATCTTACGAGTCAATTCCATCTTTGGTGAATGAAGGATGCGATTCAGTTGGATTCCTGCATTCACACTAAATACCTATTTTTTGAAAAAAGAACTTTGGAAATTTACATATGTGAAAAAAGGATTTATAAACCTTAGAATAGTCTTAGGTGAGTAATAAAGCACTTTAAATAATTCTTGGAATTTTTTAAAGTCATTTTTTTTGCTATTTATAATTCTTTTTTTTTATGAACTATTTTTTATTTTCTAAGATTTTTTTTTTTTGTATTTTGTAAAATTTTTGTGTTTTAGAAAAACAAGTACCCCACTAACCAAACGAATTGATGTTATAATCAGGTGCATTACACAAAATTGGTTAAACGGGGCTTGAAACATTTAAGAAATCAAATAACCAATCTATAGGTAAAATAAAGTTTATCCCGTTAAAAGTTAGTCTCCTATCCACATAACTACACTCCGTCCTCGCATTACCTGTGTGGCCCACAAGGCAATTGCTCGTCAATTTTTCTACAAAAGAACCGGTTTACCACAAAAATGTACCCGTGTGAGCAAGTAAGTGCCCAAATTAGAGGCTAATAGGGATTTTATAAACGGCATTAAAGCGCCATTTTTGAACATCTAGGAATTTGAATCTTTAGTCCATAAGGATTAGGCAAAAAAAGTCTCATAAATCTCTCATGTGACTCGACCTAAATTCTAATCTTTAGATGACAGAAACAAAACCATAAATAGAAATCAATGATTTAATCTCTTAGTATCAATCTTGAGAGAGTTTAAGGACTCAATCAAACATGGCCATAAATTCAGAAAGGGCTAATAGCCAACAAATGCCACCAAAAAGATTAACTTTCCATTTAGCTTAAAAAAATTAACTTCGCTCTAATGTATGACTGAAAAAAAGGTTCATTCTTGATTTTTAAAAAAATAGAAAAATGTATTTGCAAACCAAAGGGTGTTGCTAAATTCAAGAAATCAATTCATGTTGACAAACACCAAAATAGCGTTTGTCATAATTTATGAAGAAAAATAGAAAGTAAATTTCAGATACTAATTATTGAGGAAGAAAAAGAAAAAAATAAGCTGCTCTTAAATAATCTACATGCAAACTAATTTATCGTCTAAAAACATACTCTCAAAGCGGTAAGCATTTCATTGAATGAAATGAGCTCAATTTGGATTGAACCTAATTCTAGAAAAGAAATCAACAAAGAGAGAGGTTGGTAACCACTATATCTCCCATGGACGTCAAACCTAGCCCTGGTCACCAGTTTGAGAATTGACTTTATAGTGAAGAAATGCATAAAGAGCAAAATGAAAAGAAAAAGAGACGAGCTTTATTTCCTAGTATGATTCAAAAGAAAGATGAAGAGCTTCTTTCTTTAATTCTGTGGATTCCGCAATAGGAAAAAAAGTCAAAATCTTCCTTTAATTCTGTGACTTTCAACTTTCATTTTGCTATGCAATCCTCATCATATGAAGAATGGAACAACTCTAACAACTCCGAGTAAACTTAAATCGTAATGTCTATCAACGATAGAAGAATAGTTTGAAATAAAACAAAGAGTAAACCTAAAATAAATATACAGCATAAATTATTAATAAGCATTTTTTTTTCTAATTCAAAAAAATATGATATAATTTATAAGCCAATCAACTATAGTCCAGAGCTAACTAGACCAATCAACTTCAACATACCTCGACTTCAGTGATCAGCCACTTAAACAAACTTAATTAGAGTAATCTCTCAAATCGTGTGCTTATTGCAAGTCAATGGGAAGAAGATCAATGTCGTTACAACTCACTATGCCCTCATTTGGTTGATCCAAGTGAGTAGACTAACATCCTTTGTTGTTCTGATGATACTTCAATATTAAACAGGACAAATAGAGTCATCAATATATTATCCTTTATTACTATAACATAAATATTAGATTTAAAAGTAGCAACACAAGCCCAGCTTGCTCCAGAGTAAGAAATGTTAGTCGGGTGGCAATTTTTGATTTTTGCATGATAGCTTTAATAGATGAAATAAATTTCATAATCATCTAAATCCTACCACCTCTAAAAAATCAAGTTGCTTAAGCTAAGGCCTACTATTAATCTTAAGCAAGACCATCAAATCCTTTAATTAAACAAGCAATTAATTGAACTGGGCTTCTAAAATTGAAATTCTCTACAAAAGTGATGAACCATATGCATTCTCTTCAGGAAGTTAGCTCATAAAAAGTATGTGAGAAGAAATCAACTTTAGGACAAAATCAATGGCAGGTTGTGCCACTTTCATTAGCAACCACTAAGGAGAAACATCTTCATTACTGATAAGACCTAATCAATGGCAGGTTGTGCCACTTTCATTACTTGTCGATGCCCCTTTCAATACCTGCAAAACGGCACCTCGAAGCACCACAATCTCATACTCTAAATGAACGTTTGTTACCTTAGACTCACTAGCTTCTAGAACAGTTATTGTCAACTCAACAGGAATCTCTCTCTTATGTTCAACTGGAATCCAATATTATTATTGGAAACAAATATGTGATTACAATCAAACATATGATAATCTAGGATTCAAGTGTGTTTAATTGTAATCTTTTTCAAGTGAGTTTGGGTCAACTCCAGTATCACTCGGTATCAGAGTTAGCCTAATCATATTCCTATATTAGGGCTTCTAGCATCTATCATACTCAAACCCTATCTCCACCAAAAATTTTATTATTGGAAACACACTTGAAAGACAAATTAGAACAAACAAAACAAACTCACAACAATGCTTGATCCATTGGTGGCGGAGGTCGGCTAGTGGTTGGGGAGCAGAGATAGATGATTGAAATGGGTTGTAAGTAGTTGGAATAGCAAAAAGAGGGGTTGGAATCACACCGCCAGTGAACCAGAGGGTTAGAGAAACGAAAACAGTAAATGGGGTGGCAAGTGGAGTAGCTACGTGTTGTGGGAAAGGCTAGAACGGCCAGGGAACATAAAAAAAAAGCAGGTGTGTTGTTTTCCATATCACAACAGTTTTACGGATGGCTGGATGGCGACCTAAACAGTGAAGCGTGGGAGTGAACAGTGGTGACAGTGACAATGGAGGGCTGGAACTGTGAAGATAGCAAAGAGGAGGTACGGGAAGGCGATAGTGGCGGTTGTGACTGCAAAAACAACAAAAAGAATGTTAATGCGAACAGTGCAACAAAGTACGACAACTGGGAGCAGCGGCGTGGGGAGAATGTGGAAGAGAATAGACTAATCACTACCTCGAAAGAGAGATAAGTCGAAGCACTACCCAATCGCTCAGATACAGCCCTCGAGAAGAGAAACGGATGTCGACGGTTATCCGATGCAAACTCATGCTAAAAACTAAACCTATAGCATCAAGAATACAAATATATAATAATAGGATAACGAGAAGTGGCCCAAGAGGATCGGCCAACTTCTTGGAAGGGAGAAAATTTGGATCGGTTCAGCCCAAGCGAAAAAACAAGTCACTTGGAAAGATCATGTGTGGCATAGCACTAGCCGGGCCCGCGCGAGCTGGGCGTGTCCGCGCTGGTGATGGCACCTCTGTGCAGGTGTTCTCAAGTCTATTTCCCAAAAACATTTAAACACAAGAATGAATTTGGAGTTCTCAAAGTATATTTTCAAAAACATTAAAAGACCACATGAACAAAAAAAACTATGTAAATCATAAAAATGCCTCATTAATTTGGCGCACTAATCTAGCTTAACAGAAAGTTGATATCTATCATCCAAAATAAAGGAAACAAAAAAAATCAATTAATTAAAGGTAGTAAATGACTCCTCTGCATAAATATCATAATAACAATATACAGCAATGTAGGGCAAGTGTATTTTCCCTCATTTGGTTACAAGTAAATCTAAACTACAATCACAAGAAAAAAGAAAAAAAAATATTTGTGGAGTTTGATACATATTTGGATATGCAAAGATGGATGTGAGAGTCAATAAAAACTATGCAAAGTGAAATTTGTCCTTAAAATTCTAGGATTCTTCTCGGTAAATAAATAATATAAAAAATATGATTGTCCTCAAAGATGCATGAACATGAGTACTGACATATGGTCACGTTTCAAGATGCATGATGTCAGGTTTAAAGAAAATGGTTTTTCTTTTAATTTATTTGAAAGTCATTTCATGCACTTCTTATGAGTGATGAAAGAAAGAGTTTTTAAGCATCTCTAGTGACTTGTTCTCGCATAGACAATAGGCATTGATGCGGGCACCATTTAGAACAAAAAATCAAATAAATCAACACAAATACAGAAACCACATACCAATTTGACTAGCTCTAGCCTACGTATTTTTCAATTTCACATTGAAGAACTAAATAACTACATGTCCTCTTTATGCTCTAGATATATCTTGCTCTCCTTGTGCTCTGCACTCGCCTACATGGCATGCTCATCATGTCGGCTGCATTATCTCCTTGCACTTAGCCCCTACGTCCATGAACTCAATGATCAACGCACTCATTGCAATCGTGTGAGCCCTTCCTACTCTTGGCATGCACTTGCATTCTTGGCAAATGACAAGCTAACAGCACAAGCATACTTCCTCCCTCTCTACATTCGCCGTCTACACATTTAGCATGCTCCAATCATATGCCCTTTTTGCATTCGTCATTTTTCATATGTGAAACTCTGCAACACTTGCCATTCACTATTTTGTCCTGTAGGGTTGTTTTAGTTTTATCACAGCATGTGTTTGAGAGCTAATCTGGTGCTTACATCTCCACTACAAGGCTTGATTCTTTTTTTCAAACTTGATGCCTCAAAAAACATTCTTGATATTTCATTTTGCTTGCCTCTTATCAATTTTTTTCTCCATCGCTACTTTATGGAGTCATCTCATCTCATTTTAGATCTCTTATCGGCATCCACTCCATCTACACAACTAACTGCTCCTCATCCACAACCACATTATGAGGCATGTTGACACGGAGCTTTCCCGTACTATTTTCTCGTGATATTGTAGCTGCTACTGTATCGCAGGATTCAAAAACACAGGAGATAGCAGGCAACTCACTGAAACAGTCTCATTTTCCGTTTTTATTCTTTTTTTTCTTTTTTTTTTTTTTTTTTTTTTAATCATTTCATATATATGTGTTGTATTAGAGCTCGAACTTTAGTTTTTCGCGTATGATTCTGTTCAGGAGTCATCAACTATCAATGTTCCCCGGCAACGATTATATACGAATGCGAGAAGGTGTTCTGGTTCAACTCGAACTAGGTGTGACCATCTCCAATGGTTCAAGTGGTTCTCCAGCAGTAACTCGACCCACGAGAATTTTCATATTTACCCAACTCCTTTGCAAACTTTCCATCCATCGCCCTCGCTGCGCAGTCCCCGAACAGCCATCCCCTTTGATGTTCAGTTCACCGCCATTCTCTTTTGGTGTCCCTCGTTGTCCCAACCATTTGCTTCACTGCTTTCACTGTCACAGACCTCCAACTTCACTGTCGCAGCCCGCACTCTTTCATTTTGTTGTTCTAGTCCTGTCCCGCCATTTGGCATCACTGTTGCCACCCCGCAAGCCCTTTCTATGATTACATATCACTGTCCAGCCTTCCGGCAACACTAACACATTCCCTCAACTCCTCTCCTTATTGTCAAGAGCCTACCCGACCCTTCTGATGCCCTGCCACCACTCTTTTGTTGTAGCCACCTCACTATACCTTACGGTTGCCCACCTTCCTGCCATCCAACAGCCAATTGCAATCGTTATTTGTTGCCTTCCAGTCATTCCCCCACTTCCATGCAATCTTTTCCTCCATAAACCGCAGCACCACTTCAATCTAAGCCCTAGTTGAGTTGTGTTCTGTCTTTGTTATCTCCTAGTTCCAAGCGTCTTTGTTATCTCCTAGTTCCTAGTGTCTTTGTTTGTAACTTTATTTGCTTTTAAATAACAATACTTGTTTTCCCTATTGTAGTTTGGGTTACATGTCCTATGATTACTCATATTTCTATTACTTATCCCCCTTTGGGCTTTCCCTTGTGATGCACTTCCACCTTTTTGGTAGAGATTGCTTGAGAGATTGTTCCATGAAGATATGTGTGCATTACTAAATCAAAAAAGTACAAGAACTCAGTCATTATGCACCTATGATATACAAAAGTGTGTCATGTCATCCAAAAGTATAGTATAGAGTTATTTATCATCATCTATATGCATCAAAAAGAAAGAACTGCTAAGGGCACGCTTAGCACAAGAATGAGCGGCCATGTTAAATAAGCGAAGCATATAAGAATATAGAACTTGCTTAAAGCTCAAAAGACGAGCCAACTTCAAGGCAATAAGTGGTTGTCGGTGCCACATCTCCTGTGTCATAGAGGAACGAAGAAAATGCATGACATTTTCGTTGTCCCCCTCGATTATAATACCCCATGGCTCCAACATCCAAGGTTGGCAACTTTGTTGGAGAGAATGAACCGCCATAATTTCAACTCGAGTGTTGTCCCAATGTTGGAAATTTTGTCGGAACGCAATAAAAAATTTGCCAAGCTTTTCCTGAATGATGGCCCTTGTACCCACGATCCTCGATGGAAGCAAGGCCCAGTCAACAATCATTTTTAACCACCCAGGAGGGGTGACAGAAAGAAGAAAAGACCAACCCAAAGGATTAGCTAGCGTCCCAATGCCCCCGAAATGGGTAGAAATGAGTCTTGGTTAAGGCCTCAATACCTGTCGCTGCAATGATGGAAGGTTTTTCATGATTCTGATTGTGAACCTTAGCATTGCGAGCACGCCAAAAGTGATAATTTGTGCAGCAAAAACACTTGGCTTGTGCAATGAAGCCCTTTCGAGTAGTATTAAGGTCCTTGGTCACTTCATCAAAATCATTATAACCGGTTAAAAGAAAGCCCCAAGCATGCAAAATATTTTTTAACCATGCAAAAAAATAAACAATTAGAAATAATATGATCCCGACTCTCATCACTGGTGCAAACCCCAAGGGCAAGGAGTGTTGTTTGTGAGGCCCCTTCAGGCGAGCCAAATGTGGGTAGGGATAGCAACGTGGAGCACGTGCCGCCAAAAGAAACACTCTCAAAGGCGGCGTTGAAGCCTACAAAGCCAATCTTGTTCCATCCCATTAACAGGGAAGTTGGCTTCATAGGCCAGCGAGGTAATGGTATTCCCTATGTGAATTATGTTCAATTAGAAGATATGGTTTCGACTACTATATGATTGCACTCATATCCCCAAGCATTTTCAAAAAGGGTCTAAAGCTACTGATCACGAGTTGTCTCCCTCTCAAAGTAAAGGAACTTTCTTATTGTTGACTATAAAATTACTAACTTAATTTCACCCTCTTCTTTTCCCCCTTATCGATAACTTTTCTTAGGGTCATCCACACGAAAATTATTAACAGATTTTTGGGTATTTGTGATGAGAACTATATTATTGAACTTATCAATTCTCATCATTTTTTTATTATCTTAAATATTGGGATTGCTCGAGACTCATTTCTTGGTGAACATATTATGTTGATAGGTTTCCTACGTGCATGTATAAGCAATTACCTTATTTTGAGAATTCCATGGCACCACCTCATACTCTAGTTTTAATGGTTTTCCAACATCTCTTAATTCACTATTATGAACTCTCTTGCCTCAATCTTCAGTAAACTGCTTCAGGAGGATGCTACTAATGCAGGCTATTGATAACATCAATTGCTAAGGTAATGGTCAAATTGAATGTTACATCAACACTTGAGAAAAAGATATAGAATTGGCTCTATATCTTGTGGAAAATAGAAGAAAGTTGAGTTTGAAGACGGTCAACCACATTATTACTCAAATTCACATAATGCTTTAGAGCACACCAAAAAACTACAAAACCCTCCAAATGAAATCTTCCACTTAATAAAAATCTTTCGTCTAATGAATTGATGGTTATTCCCTCAACCTTTGATCAGGTTCATACACAAGACTATAAATAATCTTTGAATCCTAGCGGGAATAAATTCCTCCATGTGTTGCTAGCCTAGTGCTTTTGACTGACCCACTGACTACACGATCAATGTTCTAGAATCACATGTGGTTTTAGCACTTGAAGCTATGCCTATGGTAAAGGACATAGGCGATCCAAATTCTCATTTTGTTGCTTTTGATACTAGCATTTCTAGCACATAAAAGATTGTGGATTTTAACTTATATATGTTATGAGGGAAAGGAAAAGTAAAAAATGATACCTCCAATCTCAAAATATAATAGACTTCAAGTTAAACGTTTCCAATGAGGGGGGCCTTGGGGAATTATCTTCCTCTTGTTGATTCATTCAACACATGTTAGCCTTGATTGTGTATTTTATTATTAGTTCTGTTTACACATCCAGCAATAATTTGCATTTTCTTTGTAGTATTTTCTTCATTAAGTTATAATAATATATGATCTTGTTTTAAAATAGGAACAATGTAGAAAAAAAAAAACAAAAGCCAACACAAACTTGAGAACACAAGCTCGATAAAAATGTACTACTAAAGATTTTTTTGAGGAAAAAGCAATCTAAAAAGGAACTAAGGGGTCTTTTGGGCTTTTGAAAAGGAATACAGTGTACTCAAAATGTAATATATTTGAAATAATTTACAATTATTCGATTGAAGTAAAACAAATGCAAGAGATTTTTTTTGTTTAAAGTAAAATTAATTAAATGTAAAGTTTGATGGCAAAAGCAACGAAAACTTGTTAATAGCCATGATGGAGGGCAGCCGATGATGTAGCATGCCAGTGGTAGTGGTCAATGGCGGATGCAATGACAATTGGTTGGCAGCCACCAATAGTGAACAACAATAGCCAACGGTAAAAAATAGTGATGGTGGCATACGGCACACGGTGGGCAACAACTGCAACAAGGACTAGTGAGCAATGTTGGATGCGGCAATAGTTGTAGCTTGCGGGATATTCGAAACTTAGCCAAAATTGGCCGAGTTTGTAATACATTACGAAAGAGATATCGTGAGTTTGGAATACCCTAAAATTTTACTCTGCATTCTTTTTACTTCAAATCAAATACCAATAATCTCAAAATAACTACATTTCAAATAATATGCCCATGATACATGAAACCAAACAAATTCTAGCATAGTGACAGATTTCTCCTAACATCACGTTGAAAACTCATTACTAGCCAAAACATTAAATTCAATCAGTATGAATGCCAAACTTTAATAAAATATATTAATATATATGTTCCTTTCTTCTTTAATGATGAAGAGTTATCGTTTTCACTCTATGCCCTTCCTATATGAAAAGGGTCTAGCATGTACATTGGGGTAAAACAGAAACTGCTGAACATGTCAATAAGAAAGAATTTATTCACCTGCAAAAATCAATAAAATGACTCAAATCATAAAAAATAAAATAAAATAGATCAACCACAAACAACTGCTTCATTCAAGAAACTAGGCATGATAAAGGCAAGACTAAATGAATTAAAAGCCAACTTAAATATACCAATGAAGAAAAAAATCTCAATCAATAAAAAAGTAATTGACAAACAGACCACACAGACTAGGTTAAAAATAAAGGATTAAAAGTTCATTGACATGAACCAGATGAATAGAATAGAAGAGTAGGTCGTAACAAATTGATCAATGACCTCAGATCGATGCCGAGCCAATAATGTTGCAAGCCAATGAAGAGCTTCCAATCTTGTGGCCTCCCATTCGCTTGTTAATTGTCTGACAAAAGAGCATGAAAATATCTTATAATTAAAATGAACAGACAATAAAAAATACTCATCGAGCAGCAAAAAATAAATACAATCAGATAAATTCCACTCAATTTAGTCAGATAAAATAGAGGATACTTCCTTGTAGGTTTTCTCCTACTGCTCATGTATAGGCACAAAGTACGACAACTCATGAATTGTAAAAGCACAAGTAACCTTTAAACCTAGTTGTTTCCCAGGTGACCAAATAAAAAAAAGCACCTCATTGCAATCGAAAGGACTGCTTCTATATCAAATCCCTCAGCCGGATCAGCATTAATGGCACGAAGCTCTTCATTAGTTTCACGAGCAACCTAAGAAAGAATTAAAAGGATGTGTTTAAATGAACATGGACGGCGAAAGTATAAAAGTACAGAACTATACTCACCACTCTTATCTTCTCTTCTTTGTCTGATATGCAAGGTAAGATGGCTCCAAGAATATCTGCATAGTGTGGAACAAGCTGGTCACCAGCTAGTTTCACGAATTCATTTATCTGCATGTTAACAGAATCGATTAAAAATATTTTCATAAGTGATAAGATAGCAATGAAACGTTAAAAGAATCTCATTCATTGATGAAGAAAAAATAATCAAAAGATTATATAACAGAATCAAAAACTTCGAAAGAAATTACAAGCTTAGTATCCTTACCCACGTGATAGCTGTTAACCTAGTAAACTCATCCGAAGAAGATGCCCTTTGTACTAGTATTTCAGCCATTCGGCCATAATCTACATTCTTCAGAGCACATTTTAAGTCAGCAAAATCATTAAAAAAAGAGGCGATTACATACAGGGAACCCAAAACATTATTATTTACAAATTAAGCACCCCTTTCATCCATTTTTTCAAATGCTCACTCAAATATCAAAAGTCGTGATAAAACCCCAACCCATATTTTTCATTTTTATCAATTCACAATGGTTTGATCGAGACACGAGTAAATGCATCGGTTTCATAGTTCAAAAAATCACCTAGGTGCATTATTTGTAAATAGCAATGTTTCTTTTGCTTAGTATGTAATTATCCCTAAAAAAAGTATTTATCTCATAATTAACCTCTTTGTTTCAAAATTTAAAAATTTTCATATTGTATTCTCTCTGAACTAAAATCAAATATAAATTTCAAGAAAAAATAAACATAGGATGCCATAAGTAAAGGACACCATGCAACCAATTTCAAGAAACAAGTATAACTAGAGGTTCTTATTATACTAGTTTAAGAAATCCTTACTGGAGAACTCTTTATTTCTTGTAGAAATTCTGAGAGTGCAGAATCAGCTTGTTGGCGTATTTCATGGCTGGAATCACTTAGCATGTTGAACAGGCCTTTAGAATTCAAATTAAATGTCTAAGATGGCCTTTCTATTAATGAAAAAAGAGTAACAAGTGTAAAAATAAGCATCTATAAAGCATTGTTACCATCAAGGAAATCTGGAAGAAAACCAAGCATATCGATATCGGGAACACTATCCAATACAGTGATCCATCCTACCAAAAATTGCCGTACGTAGGGGCTTAATATATGCATCCGCTCTCGCAACAATGGTATAAATTCTTCTATGCTTTAACAAAGTAGAATAGAAGTTATAATAATAACATGAAGACTAAAATAAAAGCTACCCTTCCAGGAAATCTAAAGGTGACATCGTGGAGAGAACCTGAATTGATCACTCTCGGTAACAATATCCTGATTAATTCAACAAACGATTGTTATAATAATTGCAAATAGATGACTATTCCTACTTGATGGATATCCCCAATAAGATATCCTGCACTTACCTTTACAAGTCGATCTAGTAGATGGGTAGCACTCTGCACGGTGGCATCTGAGTCTGCTGAAAGCTTACATAGGGCATCAAAAATCTGGTTGAAATAAACAATAAAATCTCCTCTAACAACCTACAAAAAGAGATTAAAATAGTCAATTTTTTCAAGTTTCATGAAGGATCATCAGCAGCAGCATAACCCAACAATTTACACCAAAGAAAAACGAAATATTAAAAGAAACAAACTCACTTTTGCTATGTTGTACAGTGCCTCGCATGCATAATACCGAACTCTGCTGTCTTGGTCAAGAAAAGAGTTGAGCACGGGTGGTACAATTAGCTGAAAGAAAATAAATTTTAGACAGAAAATGTATAAAAATGTGCAAGGAAAGCTTGTTAACCCACCTGCTTGAAAAATTACATATTAAAACGCATGCATAAATATTTTGTGAAAATAAATAACCTTTTTTTCCAGAATCTCAATTAATTTCTATATTTGAAAAGAACAGCAATCACCATAAGAAAATATTTTTTTTCAAAAAAAGAGGTTCCATCAAATTTCAAGAAACTACCAGCTCATTAAACTGTTACTGCAGTTTGAAAGAAAGAGCTGCAATCTTTAAAATACACTTCCCTAGGTGTGGCAACTAATTATAATCATCCTCAAGTTTTGTAGGCAGCTACAAAGGTTTTTAAATTAAAGACCATAAATTCATTGGGGCATCTATATAGATACCACCCAATTTTTATGTATTTACATATCCAAGACCTAAAGTTTGATTTTTACATTTATACCACCCAAATCTTTCATATCACATAAAAAATACCGCCATTTTAACTTCTAAAAAGTGAAATACACCTTTTCATGCATAGGTAGAGTGGCATACATGTAAAAATCAAAGTTTAGATGTTACATTTGTATATACATAAGACTTGTTTGAGAGGTGGAACATTTTGATAAGCAAGTAAAGGAAAGTTGGTTTCCTTTGTCAATATTCACTTAGATCCAATTGTCCTCCTTAAAATTTTATAAATTGATACAAGATTGATAGCTAGCTTTGCAACATGTAAAAAATTCTTTAATGTAAAAACTGGGTTTAGATTTATTGTTCCATGGCCATCAACAACAATGATCTTTTTTATTACCAGGGAATGATTTTAAGTATTGAAATTGATTATAGTACGAGTTAAGCGATTAGGAACTTGTAAATCTGCAAGATTAAAGAATGAGTTAAGTGATTAGTAACTTGTGAATCTACAAGACAAAAGCTAATGCGGGTGAAATCAAAGATACTAAATGGACCTTCCAAAGTTTAATGAACGTATACTAAATGATGTGTGGTAAAGTAGTTCAAAAGAACTCAAGAGTATATTAATTTCTTCCTTAAGGTTTCCATGTTCATGGAAGTCGAATTGTGGTAGTTCATTGCCATTAGTAAGATTGGCTTGATTTCGACCATGAATTCTTTCAGTCTAACCAAAAAATATGGATTTCATCTTAAAGCTTAAAGCAATCCACATTTGTGTGGTGTAGCTTTTCACAATATATACAACAAATTTCTTCCCGCTTCAATAATTTGGTACCCTATGATTTATTGATATGAATTTAATTTCCACGATGACCCTCATCATCTTTGAGTCTTGTCGTCATCATAAAAAAGGCATATATGCTATAGGAGTCAAGCATCACACCACTCCTAATCTCCTCCGCCCATATTAAGGTAAGAGTTTCATTGAAAGAAAGTAATCTCTCTTTGAACATCATTTTTATTTGCATTTGATCAAGTTAAACATCGAGATTGGACATGAATTCAAGTAGTATTTCTCTCATGACAATCTTCTTTGTCATTATGATATCGTCAATGCATTTCATTTTTATGTTCTTATATAAATCTAAATCAATTGTAAGGCTCTTCAGCAAATTATAGTATTCTATCAAACAATGAATACCTTGTTTTGAAGTAAATATCTTCACCATGATTTTGCATATCAAATAAGCATCATCGATTATAGAATAGATTTGATAAGAAGTTTTCTAAATTTCACAAAAGTTAGTAAGGATTATTTATTTCCACTGCTTTTAAGCTGCATGGAACTCCATAAGTATGGCATGGTCATTGTCTTCCTCATCCCAAGTATTAAACTTTGGAATTTTATATTATGAACCTACTTCAATCAAATGTGTGCCTCACACTAACCTTTATAAAAGTCTTCACAATTTGTAACCATTGGAGATAATTTCTTCCATTCAAAAGATAAGTAAAGTTAATACTTTGAAGATGAAAATTTGATTAATTTAGGAAGAGTGGGGAGTGATTCATAAATTACCCAATTAATTTTTAAAAGTTTTAGAGATTTCAATTAAGAGGAAATAAAGACAAGGAAATGATAGATTTTAACAAAGGTCAATGCAAGGGCCCTCAAAAGACCCTTGATTCATAGATCTAGACCACTAATAAATTTTGAAAGATAAATCAACAATGAAGGAAGATTATTTGAATCAAAGACAAGAAATGGCAAAATAAAAAAAATAAAAAAAATAGATTTGCTGGACAACATAAAGTACAAAAAATTATTGTTTGTATAGCATCAGACAAATGAACCACAAACTATAATGAAAAATAAGAACAATAGTAGTATCAGAATGTGATAATGGAATAAATTCAATGAGCAATAGCTATTAGCAAAGAAGAGGNAAGAACAATAGTAGTATCAGAATGTGATAATGGAATAAATTCAATGAGCAATAGCTATTAGCAAAGAAGAGGGATTAGATCTGCAATACAACTTACCCTGACGCCATGATGATAGAAGAAAATAAAAGTGTAACAAAAATTGGAGAATGGAGAAATCAGTTTCTAATAATATTTTAGTTGTATCGGTCGCACCCTTCTACCATTATTTATATAAGGAGGTTAACATATGAAAAGAAATGCATTAGTCTTAACCACTAAATCTATAGGAAAAAAAAAGAACTATACAATGCATTCT
>NEWO01000019.1:1416878-1441186 GCA_003013225.1 Phalaenopsis aphrodite | reverse complement strand
ATATATCTTATGCGTCGCAGTGGTTTCACCGCAATCTAACCTCGAGATGCTGAGCAGCATCTGAAGCCAAAGCCACAGTAGCTGCTGCAAGCCCTATTAACCCTCCCTACGAATAAAGAGAAAAAAATTTCAACAAGTGTTTATTTAAACTGACAACACAAGAATATGAATCATGAATATAGGAGGCAAAAAAAATAATCAAAACAGCGAATCAATATTAAACACACCTTCCTATGGTTTGCATGCGGAGAGTAAGTAAATTCAGTAACCAACACGTTTATAACAGTAAGTATCTTCTCATGCTCTGCAGTCTGCACTAGTTGTTTCACGATATTTTCGACCTGCCCAGTTACATATATCGATAAGATCTGCACGTCTTGAACCAAAAAAAAAAAACGGAAACCCAACAGAAAAGAAGGATAAGATTAAAGTACCTCGAGGGCCGCATTCTTCCGCTTCTCGTAGAGTTTATCGGCCAGGTTCCTCAAAACCGATGTCGGAATCACAGACAGCGCGTCCGACATTCCGCAGCCGAGGGAGAAATCTGCCTGAGAATTAAGGATCAGCGCTGAAAGACTTTTGCGGTGTATCCCTTTCAATCTGCAAACCCTCGGGTTAATTGGAGAAAAGGACGACAGAAACCAAATGCGAGAGCGAGGGGGGAATTGGCTATAGGGAGGGCTATCGGCTCAAAAACTCCTTAAAATCAAGCAATAGTAACCCTAAAGCATGAACTCTCGATCATGGAGACCGAGGAGACGACCAGCAGGTCGTAGAGCCATTGCGCTCTCTCTCTCTCTCTCGCTCTCGCTCGCTCGCTATCTTACAGAAGGCGGAGCGAGCGTTCCAGTTGAGAACGAACACTGCGGTCACGGAGTTTGAACCCGTAGAATCTCGATGAGAGATGCGGTGCCGAGAAAGAGCAACATGCGGGAAACGGATGGGGAAACGCGGTGGCTTTACAACAGAAAATTTCGGCAAATATATTTACATATCTACCAATTAAAGTTTGCTTTTTTTATATTTATTTCACCCACATCAAAATTTACCAATTTATATCCAAGTAAAAATTGAAGTTTATGTGTTAAATATATAAATACATGAGAATTTAGTGGTATATATCTAAATAAATATTCCTTAAATTTTATATTACATTGTATCTTAAACTCAATTTTAATGAATGTATGGTTGTTGATGAGATTATTTTTCTGATAATATTAAAATATAAAATAATTGATATGTTTGACAAACATCGTCAATATATCATATGTTAATCAGATGAATAAATTACATATATCGATTTTATGTGTCATTAAAAAGGTGAAATAAAGATGATGGTATATCGAGATTATGAAGCGCATTATATTTTTTAAGCGTATGGCTCTATAGCACTAAGCTAAGTTGAACTGAGTTGAATAGGAGGCTGTTTGAGCTAGATCTCATTTGCCAGCATCATGTTTGAGCTTTATAGCATAGTAATCATTAAGCTATAAAATAGGCAACCAATTTGAATAAATAAATAAATTTTATTAAGTTATACATATTGAGCTCATAAACAAAACATTCAGTTGAAAATGACTTTAGAGTTGGCCTCATGTTATCGAGTAGAGTGTTCGCACGTTGCTTATTCAATTGATGTCTACTTTAGTAAACTTCATCTACAAGCCTCGTGTTCTTGTTCCCAAATGACAAGTATTGCCAATGTCTTCCCCGCCATTAAAGTATTGTCGCGCGTTCTCAATGAACCTCATGTCTACTATCTTCAAATCTCTATTCTTTTAAGGTTTTATAAGTTAAGATATACAAACATTTAATCTTCTTTACAAATGTCGATCGATGTCTTATCTGACAACATCTCATCGTACCGACTCTACAAACTCTCATCAACATCATTAATTCTCATCCTTTAGGTTTTATTGAATTTTGGGGGCTAACGATTAAGGGGATAAAAATTGAGTTTTTGAGATTTTCGTGAGATAGGCATAGAAGAATATTTAACTTAAAGATAATATATTATTTATCAGTATCTTAATGCATGCTAATTATAAAAAATTAAATTAGTTTTGTTTGAAGTTAATATTGAGTATTATATTAACTCGTAATTGAGCTTCTTAACGATCTTATTTAATTAGTTTTTAACAATATTATCACTAATCATAAATTAATCAAGCATCATTCTCTTCTAACTTGTTCATTTAGTAATTATGTATTCATGCAAGTGTCCAAATTTGAACAATTAGTTCATTAAGTAATTACATATGAGCTCTAACTCTGCAACCGGCACATAACTTGTTGAGCTTATAGTTTCATTTGCAGTTCTATAAAAAAAGATGATCATAGCATGCATTAAAAAATTAAATTGTTTAGACTGAATTATTTAATACTATTTATTTCATTTTTTATTTAAAAAATAAAATAAAATTTATCATTACACAAATTGATACATATGCAATATGCATTTATTTAATTTGTGCAGTTATTGTACATATTATATGTCTTTATTGCATATGCATAGAGCCCAAAATTGAATTTTCCTAAAAAACACAAGTTATTGAAACTGCCACGAAAAATAACAATAGGAAACATGTTTATATAAAGGTCTTGTAACCCCACAACAAATTGAATTAAGTCAATTATTTGAATTGTAAATAAATGTTGTGTGGACCAACCATATTGAAATGATAAATGATAATATATAAACTTAATTTAGATTTAATTTTAACATGGTTGAATTTTTGCTTTATGGTTTGTTTATGCCAACCAAAATTATTTTAAACATTCAGCAAGCCTTGCTAATAGATAATTGAAGGGACGGTAAGGATGCTTCATCTTCAAGGGTGTGTTTGAAGTAGTTTGTGTGTTTCAGGATAAACAGCTTATATTGAAACGCGACCCGCAGGTCGACCGCAGAGTTCGACTCGCGGCACACGTTTAGTGTAAAAATGGAACTTTTTTTCGGATAAACAGACAAAAAACACGATCCAAACGGTACCGCGCCGTCTTCAAAAACACCCCCACACTTCTAAGCCGCCCCGAGTCAATGGTCGCATTTAATTATGATCGAATAACACACGCATAACTCTTAAGGGTGGAATCAACAACGTTTTTGAGAGGGCAAATTGTTCATCGTGACCAAGCGTGAGAGAGGCTAGGGCAAAAAAGAGTAAAGTAATATTTCAGAAGGGACAAATTTGATGATTCAGCCGGGGCAAATATTAAATTGTCTTCTCATCTAAGTAAAATTTCAAATTGAGGGGGTTTGCACAATTGCCCCCTCTGGACCCTACCTTGGTTCCCACCTAATGATTTTCATATATCAACTAACAAAAGAAATTTTCACATACGATACAATTCTTATTTATTTACATTTAAAGCAGATAAAACTTACATATTTACATTGGTAACACTTTGTCGTGATAAATCTTTCATGAAGCAATAAATCATATTTCTATCAAAAAAATTCTAAAACGAAGCAATAAATCAATTAACAAACATAAGAACAATGGCAGTCTGAAAAATAAAATAGTTAAATGAAACTCTCTCAAGCGGACCCTTAATCTCTATGGTGATCATCATCGTAGTTAGCCGCCGCAGCGGCGGCGGCATCAACATCAGCATCCGTGGCCGGAAGGCCGGCAATGACGGCGAGCATGCGCCGAATACTCGCGGAGCGTGCACGGCGGAAACTGTGCCTCCCCTTCATCTTCTTCTGGGTCGAAAAAATGCAAGACGACTTGGAGAGGATGAGATAAACCAGAATCTGAACGGCGAAGAACATGACCACCCTCAGAAGAAACTTTGGGGATTCCTGCGTGAATGCGATCAGCTCTTCCATGGACAAAACCTGATCTGTGTTGATGAACGAGATAATCAATTGGTTTGGATTAATGGTGGATGATGTGGTCCTTTTATAGGCTTCTTCGTTTTCTTGTTCTAGATAGGGATAAGAGCCGGCTGCGTCTGGTTTGTTCAATTGTGGGTGGGCTCAGGGTTGTCGGATCTGGATTACTTGCAGCATTGGAGAGAATTCAGATCGGTAAACGTCACACGTGTCAAAAATAGAAGTTTCTAAAATATAAATGTCCCATTTTGGTTTTTCAACTAAGCTTGTTTTGGATGACACCTCTATGAGCTCGAAGGTCAAATATTCTATCATATATAGGGTTGTAAATGAGACTCATTTATATTTTGAGTTCAAGAAATATGTTAGTGTTCTGTTTGTTTGCTCAGCGAGCCAAATATGAGCCGTTCACGAACAAAGAGTCATTTTGACAAAATTAATCACATAGTCATAAGATTTTAAGGATTTGGGCAAGATTAAAAACATCATTTGAATCTAATATAATATTTTATTCTATTTTTTTAATTAATATTTTTAATTGATTATACATCTTTGTAGCCTTGTAGTTAATTAAATTTTATAAAAATACAACTCATCAAATATAAATATATAATTGATTAGTAATATTTCGAGCAAAAACAAGTCCAACATGAATAAAAAAAATATGGTAGTGACTGTTTAACTTAATGAACGAGCTGAACACGAGCTGTTTTGACAGTCCTAATCAAATATATTTTTTATTAAATATTTTCAATATTTTAAGCTAAAAAATTTATTTACGACAATGTTTTACGCTTAACATCAAAATGTCCAAACGCTTGCACGTGAAAATTTAAGGCGAAACGGCCGGCCCGTCTTTGACCGGGAATAGGAATGCGAAGAATATATAAATCTTGAACGAATATAAATACAAAGAGCATCTACCGTTAACGCAAATTAATTGTTAATTTATTCCTTTAATTTTAGGCGGATTCAAACTTTATTAGATTTGATTGTATACGAAAAAAAATTTGGAAATTTAGATATTCCGCACAAATTTTTTATGCATTCAAACATTTAACTCGTAAGTATTCATTTCTACATAGTTATTATCTTTAATACCACGTAACAAAATATTTGTTGAATCCAAAAATGAATGGGGAACACTGCTATGGTATAGAGAGTTTTATAGGGGGAGAGAGAGAAAGAGAGAATACAGTTAGCGACTATAAAAGAGATTGCCATCTTTATTGACGACATTGACTCTTATTTATATGAATATGTCACAGTGTTACAAAAATACATATTAGTCATATTCACATTGACATTTTAGATATGTTTTTTTGATAATTTACGAAGATATTCACATATAATAAATCTAGGAGACTGATTCAATCGACAGGAACTTCACCGACTGCCTACCAAGCCTTATCTTCGTTGACATATGATCCGAAAAGTTACTTCTTGCGGATCGTTATGGGTGTCGGTCACCTCCTTATGAGAGATAACTGACAAGTTCTATCGATCGCTTGACATGACGTGTCCTTCATTGCTTCCAACTCAAGACGATCGTGTATGAATTACGTCCAATCGGTCATATCTTCTTCTCAAGCAGTTTATATATTTTTGAATTTCGTGGTGACACATTTCTCATATACAATATTACTATCATTATGTTTATAGAAGTGAAATACACATTTTGATGCATGGGTTTACAACACAAAGGTGTTGAAAGTATTAAATTCCAAAATTGAGGCGCTAGATATGTAAATATATACAAATTATGTGATATGCATGTAAATTTGACCAAAAAAAAGATATTATGCATTGGGCCTGAAAAATGATTTATTTTTCATTGTATCTCAATTCTTAAAGTTTGTCCTTGTTGTAGTTGTTCGTTAATATCCAATTTGGGCTAATAGTTTAGCATGAAGATATATTTATTTTTAAATTGAGTTGAGAAAACTCAAATAAAATGCAGGTCCAGCTAAATGTCATAAGAGTTTGTTCAACTATGAAACAAAATTTGATCCAATCAAATCAAATTTGGTCAACAATGAAAGAGGTGTGCGTTTGTCGGATTGATTGAACTAGATGGCAGCTGCGTAGAGGTGTAAATGAATCGAGTCGAGCCCGAGCCATGTTGAGGTCGAGCTTGGCTCGTCTATTAAATGGAGAGCTTGAGCTTGAGTCGAGCTCAAATGGTGAGCTTAGGTTCGGTTCGTAGTATTAGCAGCCTGCAAGTTTGAAATAAAAAAATTAACTTTTATTGGAACTCACTCAAGAAGTTGTTAGTGGTGGGAGGAGGAAGATGCAGTGACAAGACGAGCTGTGATTAAAAGCGGTAGGCTAACCGAGCCAGCTTGCAAGCCAGCAAGACAAGTTGTGATGAGGTGGAGCTCGGTCAATAAACGAGCTTGAGTTTGAGCACGAGCATGAACTCATGGCTAAATAAGCTCAGCTCATAAGCTCGTCATCGAACCGAGAGCTCTCGCTGGCCTGCGAGCTGCCATGACTTATTTACACCCCTCTGGAGCTTGGGGGCAAGGGCATATACAGTAAGGGGTCTGATAAGGCATAAACCCCTCCTAAATTTATATACATTAACTAATTTAAGTAGAACAGTCTTACTAGAGAGGATGATTTGTTATACTTTTATATAAAAAATCTATTTTATGAAATTCGTATAATGAATTTGAGTTGATATGAATAAATATTTATAAATATTATTTTTTTCATATTTATGAAATTCGTATAATGAATTTGAGTTGATATGAATAAATATTTATAAATATTATTTTTTTCATATTAGCTAAAATTGATTATAATTCTCTAATTAAAAGATTGATAAAAAATTCAAAATAATTAAAATAAATATAAATTTTGATTAATTACTTATATATTACATTATTCTAAATATTAAAAGACATTAAATTTATTTCTTACCCAAAATTAATTTTTAAACTAATTTGTTATATTTTTAAAATATTAATTTGAACAAAAGAATATACATTAATCGACTACTCAATATCGTTCAACTAAAAACAATTGAATTTGTTTCTATTTTAAATTATTGAGCATATCATTCTTAATTATTAAATATTAAAAATGTTTTATTATATATTTTACCAATTCATTTTTATATAATATAAAATAGTTAAGGTATGCTTATTTGTAAATAAATGTAATTAAAAGCTAAATTCAAATAAGCCTTATTTAAAAAATAAAAAATTAACTCACGCTTTAATAAGCCTAATCAAATCAGTCATATATACACGTGAGCAGATCCAAAATCCAAATATCCAACTCGAACTAACAAACCCTATGTGGGCCGTGTGAAATTACAGAATTGGCCCGGAACGTCAGCATTCGGCCTTTGGGCCGTCCCCCACTTTGTTCATCGAAAAATTCGGCATTGTGGCTTACGAGTGATGGGGATAGGTTCAGGTTTCATTTGAGGATACGATGATGCTCTGTTCCATTGAATGAATATCGATGGGTGAATAATTCATTTGATAAAATAGAGTATTATAATGTCTCCATAAAGTATTTAAACATAGTAAAAAATTTTCATCATTTAGAATGAAGACGACAATATCTTGTTTTGTCATACAGTATTAAATAAAATCTGTCTTGAGATCCAATTCATGCTTTGAGATTCGTGTCATATGATTGATTTGTCAATGACGTATCAATATTACTACACTAATCAATATCCTCCAATTAAAAAAATATTGAAATTTTTTTTTATATTTTAATTATTGAATGCACTATTCTTAATTGTTAAATAATAAAATATATTTTATTTAATATCTAACAAATTCATTGTCATTGTAAATTTAAAATGTGATATCACATATCTCAAGGGTATCTCACAGCTGATGAGAGAGATGTCCATGGGACACATCGAAGATGATCCGAAATCGCACGCCCAACCCGTCAAATCACGTAGATCAGAAGGACTGCACTCTTAGGCCGATAAAGAAGAGACCATCTCTCAAAATGTCTACCTAACTAGATCAATGCAGATGAATCAAGTTCCCTTCAACTCAGACGAGTAAAACGAACCTTCCAGATCTGGAACATGTGATGCTTGTCCCCAGCCAAAAGCCATCGATAAGATGGTCGCCCCGCTCAATGGCTGCCAGGCTCAATGGCCTCCCGGTCATACTTGTGGGCTCCCTCTTCTAAATCACATTTATGTATAAACTAAACTGCCCCACTGTACTACACGTGCTAGAAGTACATCATATAATTGTAGAATGACTTATTCCTATAAATATGAACTATATTTCATGAATAAATGTTACAATATTTTTACTATTTATTATTATGCTATCACTCTCCATAACCTCTCTCTATCTATCCTCTCTCAACGTTCCAATCTTTAGGCGTGTCTCCCAAATAGATTCGAATTTAACAGTAATGCTATATAAAAAAAAAAATTACTTCAAAATGTTATTTGACGTGGTAATTATAAAAAAAAAAATATAACTAAAAGCTAAAATTCAAAAAACCTTATTTCAAAATCGAAGTTCTTTAATAAATCGAATCAAATCGACTATGTATATTATATTGACGATCAAATGTAGAATCTCATCCTAAAATCTGCATACATCACATGACGGCAGTGTCAAATTACACAATTGGCCCGGAACGTGGACGTTTTGGTCTTCGGGCCGCCCACGGCTCCGTTTCGGTGTTGTGGCTTACGAGCGTTCGGTTGGAGTGAACACAGGCATCTAAATTTTTTTTTTATTTCATGAGAACAATTTGATGGCTGTGAAAAAAAAATTTTGAGGGAATAGTAAAGCTGTTTCAAAGGAAATGTTAAGCCGGTGGGTCAGCGGGCTACACATCGGGCTTAACGTGTTTCAAACGTTCAGACAAACGGATTCGCTATCGACTCTAATTTGACCAATGGAACAAGACAGCACGACCACAGAGAGAGAGAGAGAGAGAGGCTCCTTTTCTTGCACGAGAAAGCGGAGGTTTTACCGATATGGGCGGTCCAGCACGACGCCACTTTGAAAGCTGCTGGTATTATGCCTTCTAGATTTTTATTTTTATTTTTATTTTATACACCGCCTATTCTTAAGTATTTATATTATCTAATATCAATATTTTATTTCTATATTGATATCATTTATATCTTTTAGGTCACGTAAATAAATATCACTATTTTAAATTTAAAAAAAAATTGAAATGTAATGCATAAGTAAGATGTGTGTGTGTGTGTCGTGTCCCAGTCAGCCTGTTGATTGATATCTATGATATATGACCCACCATTGAGTAAGGGTTCAAATCCATGCTGACATAGTTGGCATTAAAAAGATGGTACTTAAATTGTTAGCATATTAAAGATGCATGAAGACTCATGTAATAACGTCTAACCATTCCTTTTTGCATATATATAAATAAATAAATAAATAATCTTACTTCCATTATTTTTTTTCTCATGGATTCATTTTGTGTGTAATTAACATGCACTTCTTCATATGTTTTAGCTATAATAATTATGAGAAACTTCGGTCATGAGCGTTTACATACTAAACGCCCGTTGGATCGAAGAATGTCTGGGATACAAGCCCAATAAGCAAGATGTTCTATTAGAATATAATGTAAGTGAAAGAAAATGACAAAAAGTGAAAGAGCAATAGCATCTGAAACATATTTCGAGTTATATTTTGAGAAACCAAATATTCTCAAAATTTGATAGATTTATGGTCAATTGAGTGTCTCGATGAAATGAATCCAACGAGCCCAAAATTATTAATTCGGACATCAACTAAATACTCATAAAATCTCATCTAATCAAAAAGATAATGCTGAATTGTTTAATGGAATGGTTCAGAATCATGTAATATTTATGAAAGATGTCACTCACAAAATCTATAAATAGACATCAACTGTCTTTATGAAAAGGGGACTCAAACCCAGATGTGAATCTATTGGAAAAAGTTAAAAGAATTTAAGATCTACAAGATTCTTGAACTCTATCGCCATTGAACCACTGTCGTGGCACCCAGAGTACCCTCATCAAGTCGTTGCCGTCACCTGACTGTCGTTACTTGGCCACCACTATCTAGCAGCTGCTATGATCTCACTATCGGCTGACCACCATTGTTTGGCCACCAACATCATTTGACTGTTGTCGTCACCATACCACATTTGTCATGTTATTAATGCCACTGAATCACTATTGCTCAATTATCACCATCGTTACATTAGGAGCACAAGTGTCGACCTTCACCGTCATCACCTCCATACCATTAACGTTATATCACCACTATCGTTATCGTCAAATCACAACCATCAAAACTTGTCACTTTCCCAACATATTACACCACTCTCCAGCCGACAACCCCTAATATTATTTTCAGCCAGTCAATTAAATATATAAATACACAAATTTTGGGTGTTGTTGATGTCCCTTTTATAATTTTCAAAACTTTTTGAAAGTTACAAAAGTGAAACATATGAGTTGCATTTTTCATTAATTTTTCAAAATTCCAAGTTTTATATTAAAAGGTTTGTCTCATATTCAAGGTATTGTAGCTTTATTTGGAATGTAATATGAACTATAAATTGAAACCCTAGAGTTTAATAAATGTAATTAGTTTTATTATTTTAATGCATAATCCGCATAAAATTGTTTTCATTTTTGACGTTGTAGCCTTCAATGATAATTCACAAAATTAAAGTTTTATGCATTTATACATATAAATTCTTTGAATTTAATTTAGCATAAAAATAAAAAAAAAATTATATTTATTACGTCGCCTGAGAGATTCGAACTCTCGCGGGGAAACCCCATGTACTTAGCAGGCACACGCCTTAACCACTCGGCCAAAGCGACATCTTGATTAACGGGAAACATTATAAAATTATTATAGTATATTATCGATATCATAATTTTCTTATGCCTACTCAGCATTGTAGCCGGAATAGATTATTACATTAAGCACCAACGTTGTACAATAAAGATATCTTGGACTTTATTTTCTAAGGATCTAATGGTTTGGAGCGAGAAGCGTCCCTAGACGAGCCTCTACGAGAATAATTGAAGGCATTTGGAAGGACAACCAAACAATAGTAATTTACTGGTAAACAATTGGTCAAGTAGCTAACAGGAGGTCGACCGACCTTAATGCCAATCAACTCGCCAATTGCTCTGATAGAGGTCGACCAACTAGAAAGCGACCCACCACAACCGCACCAACTGATTGTCACAAAATCGGATTGATTGATGGTCGATCAATTAAAGAGGTTCAAGAGTATAATTATCATTTCATAATATTTAAGTTCTAAATAAAAAAGAGTGACATTAAACATATTAGGAGTCTTTGAAATCATATCGAAAAACATGTCAACCCTCACGTTTCTATATTTGCTTCTGGCTTCTTTCTACTCTCTATTCCACGAGTATAATTCACTCATAAAATTTGTTTCAACAAATGTAACACGGGTTAGTGTTCAGGCAAAAATTATTGTTTCGATAAAAAGGATATAAACTCTAAATCTGATTATTAAAACGACTATTTACAAACATTATAAACTTTTGAGCACACAAGGTTAATTATTTAGGCTTTATTTTATAGCTCGAGTTTCTTCTAAGTTTTTAAAAAAATGGTAAATGCAATTAATTAGAAAAAAAAAAAAACTTAGTCATTGCATTTGGATTTGGGAGCAATACCAACATGAGTAAGAGAATGAAGGAGCTTTAATTGGATGAAGGCTTGGTTTCTTCAGTCTTCCTTTCATAATCTTGCAAATGAATCCTTTTAAATTGAGCATGTTATGTTCTACTCCAAGTAGCTAGCGCTCCATATGCTACTTAAGTAGAAATATTTATGATTGTCACTTAATTAAATTTCTCCATGTAGCTAGTGCTCCACAATTTTTTTTATAATTTATTTGATCTAAAAAAATTTCTTTAGTTTTTTATTTATAGGTGGCTTGGCATGAGGCAAATTTTACATTTGACTATGTGATGTTGAAGGCTAACATTCTTTAATGGATGTATTCTGTCAAGATCGATGACTACCGAGACGTATTACTAACTTTGGACGTGACAGAATACCACAACCGAATCCTGCTGATGCACTCTTCAACAGTTCTTCACTTTTGTTGCCTGGGATTCATAATATTGAAGATGATGACAAGTGGTCTAAAGAGAATTTCCTAGGCACAGAGAGAACGGTTTCTTAAGGCTTGCTGGCCCAGGGATTGAGGATTGCCTTGTTTCAATCCTCTGCATATGTTGCATTTTTTTAGTAATTTGGATGGTCTTAAATATTACATCAATTGACTAATGAAACATTATTTTTTTATTTCTTTCTCCAATTGAGCCATTCATTATGGTAGAACTTGTTTGAAATACTAAAGTGATGGACAATAATTAACATTTCCTCGAATAATTCTCAATATTTTCTAACAGGCAACTATTGTTTGTTTAATCATAATGATGGTTGTCAAGGATTGAATTTCATTGAATCTCATCCCTAGGATCAACATAAACGATGATTCGAGGATGCTGACGAGTCTAAAAATTGTGCAGGAGAAAATTAGAGAGGAAAAACACAGATAGACAACAATTCAAAGATGTTGATAACTCAAAAAATTAGCATAGGAAAGAGAATAATGAAACACATACAATAAGAGAAGTTTATCTCATTTTTCCATTATATTTTATATCATCAAATGAGGTATTTATAGATGTATACAAATTATTATTTTATTATTAACTAACAGAGAAGAGGAACCCAAAAATAACAATGGGGAGAGTTTAGCTAGAGGAGCGAAGGAGAAGTGGCATGCACCCGAGAGTTCATGGAAGAATTTGTTCATTAAGGATTGCCAGACTCGAAGACCCAGATTACGAACAAGATTTTAGGACAGTTTGCAGAGGTCCTTAGAGTGGTCACTACCCAGTTCCAGTTGGAGAGCCAACAAGGCAAGAAACGTATAATCCCCCCTCAAGGAGAACCGCCGACCAACAATGGAAAGAAGGGGATACACCAGCAAAAAAAACCCGATGATGAACTATACCATGATAGTTTTAGATTCGCCCCTGTGGAGAAAAGGACCAACCGATGCGAATTGAGGCACAAAGACAACCACCTCAAAGTATGACTGTACTTCAACGATTACTTTGTGTCGTTCAAGTCATCCATATGCCTCCTAAAAATTTATAACGCCCTCAAGTGCAAGTTGTTCTCAACGACACTAAGATCGATAACTTTGAGGTGGTTCGACGGATTGCTCGCGGGGGTAATCACCTATTTCATAGAGCTTAAGAAACTTTTCCTATAGTAGTTCGTGAATGCCCTTAAGCTCAAGATGAAAGCCCGATCCCTTTAGTAGCTGAAGCAGGGGGCCAATAAGAGCTTGCGATCACTTATCACACGTTTCCAAAATGAAACGCTAGATGTCAAAGACATGAAGCTTGACATGGCTCAGGCTGCATTGTTGCAGAGAGTAAGGTTATAGAGGTTCTGTTTCGACCTTAAACTAGTGGAACCACATAGCTTTGTTGAGTTGTTGGAGATGACCAACAAATACATTGTTGCATACGAAAACACCTTTGAGCCCACATAGCAGTGATACCAGAAAAGACCATCATAAGACAACAGAGCACAACCCAGGCAAAATAGCTGAGCATTAAACCGCCCCTGCTATGAGGGTCGCTCTGATAACTACTTCACCCAACGCAGAGAAGACCAGAGATGGTTGACCAAACCACAGAACCATCGATTGTCGTACCACCAGGAGCAACCACGATATAACCATGAGGTCCCCCGTGAGACCGCCAAGAGTGTCCATGGCAGAGATAGTAGACACTATCCAAGATAAGGACTTCTTTAGGAAGGCAACACCGATGAGGGCCAGAGCTTTCCTTCAAGAGAGTCAGAACTACTATAAGTACCACTAAGACCATGAGCAGAACATGGAGGAGTGCAGAAAACTGTGAAGTTTGATCGAGGAACTAATCAAAGAAGGAAAGTTTAAAGAATTCATCGCCCCTAAAACCGCAACCCATAGATAAAGCAAGGCTCCCGCAGGAGGAGAGACCGACGACCCAATCTACACTAATGCTATTCACATTGTGGGGTATGTGCTCTACAATTTTTGGAGGAAGTGAGCCACCTAAGAAGGAAAGCTAGAAGAGGCAGCAGACAGGGGAACTCTGCTTCCTCACCTTCGCCCCGAAGTCTAAGAGCCATCCACTGATATATTTTATTGATGAGGATCTTCCCCAAAAGAGAAATCTATATAATGATGTTGTTGACCTCAATTTTATGAGGCATTTCTTTTTTTCTCTATAGAAGTTAGGATCTAGCCTCATAATTTCCCCCCGGTTTTGCCTAGAGGACTAGTGTTCGAACCCACACCAATTAGAAATTGAACCATTTCTTAACTCTTTGTGGTTTCATGTATTTGGCCTTGAATCCTCAAATTTTGGTTGAGCTGATTGAGGTCAATTATTAAAACTCGAGTTGAGTTCTTATAGGTTTGGAAATGCCTCAAGGAACCCTTTCAAGCTTAGAGACTTGACTTTGTAGTTTAAGTGCCTTTCGACCTTATAGGACCCTCTTAGTCATACTTCATGTTTGCTCTTAATTCACGCCTTTGTCTCATAATGAGCTCTAACATGTTTGAAATTCGTCTTAAACCACGATCGAGTTTAAATTGAAAATAAAATGAGAAATTAATTATTTGAAATAAAAAAATCTAATTAATATTCAAATTAAACACATGAATCAATAATCAATGAATTTTAAATTCAAATCAAAATTAATATAAAAATAATCATATCATATAATCCTAATTAAATTTATTAACTAAACATAAATAAAATTAAATCCCTGACAAACTTGTAATTAAATAAGAATAATCAAAATAATAATGATAAAAAGAGTTTTAAGTTTTGAAAAATAAAAGAAAAAACAATCCCGAATAAAAATTTTAACAAGTTTAATCAATGTAGACAAATATTTAAATATATAGTTGAAGTTACAAATAAAATAAATTTGAAATATAAATAATACAAATGTTACACTCACTTGAAATTGAATAAAGCAATATACTAAATCAATCAACATGAATTTCAAATAAAATTGAAATAAAATAATGCATAATAATAAATGAATCCGAATTTATATAAAAAAAATAGAATAATAAAATTTAAGTTAATAATAAAAAAAAAAAAAAAATATATAAAAAAATATATAAAAAAAAATAGAATAATAAAATTTAAGTTAATAATTATTTATATAATTAATTACGTTAATTAATTAAAGAATTCCCTTGGCTATAAATAGCCTCCTTAAGCCTTAGCCCTCTGTTTTTGCATTCTGCCTCCTCCATTTGATCGAAAGAAAGCCGATGCCTAGTTGGGAATCCCGAATCCATTCGGCTCACCACCTCTTCCTCTTCTTCGCAAAAGATCTTCTGTTCTTGCCTCTCGAAATCACACGTAAGCTTCTTTCTCCTCCGATCGTTTTGAGCCGAGGAGCTTCTTCCTCCTTTAATCGCAAGCCGTGAAGGTTTTAAGGTTCTTTCCCTTCTTCGACTATTCGGTTTTAATGTGCATTGCTGCTTTCAATGCCAGTCTCATCGTACTCCTTAGCGAGATTACTTGCAGCCAATGCACCTTAGCGAGATGTTCGAGATTTAATTTTTGAATTTTTGATCTCCCAGCAATTGGCTGAGATTTTTTAATTTTTGATCTTATTTTTAATCACGTGGCAGCAATACAGCTTAGTGAGGAAAAATATTTAAATACGTCGTACTCACGTAAAATTGTGTCTGTATGACGATTATTCGGGATTATTCGAGAGTATTGGAGTATTATGTCAATTTATTGGACGCAGAATTGTGTGCGTATTACGATTATTCGAGGTATTGGAGCGTTATGTCAATTTATTGGGGTTAATATGCACAATAACCTCACAAAACCCTCGAATGAGAAAAAAATGAGCACCAAACCGCGGAATGTATTGATAGTTTATTGAGAGGTTATTGAAATGTTATCCATTAACCTCTCAATTCAGTTATTGGAAAGTTTTTCGGGGTCATGCAAAGCAGAATTGTGTGCATATAACGTACGTAAATAGAGCTCCTGAGAGAGGCTATAGAATAGTAATGAAGAGCAGTGAAATTGCTCTAGACGGAGGAGATGGATCTATGTTTCATTGGATATGGAATAATAATGGCAATTAGCAAATGCGGGTGGATGGAATGAGTTGGAAAAATTACTGTTACGATCAGATAATTTTCAGGACTCAATAATAAAGCAGAGCCCCTAAACAATTACAGCATTCGGTTTGGTAAAATAAGGCAACGAAAAGAGTTGGTTAAATGGTTTAAATCAATTTAACGTTTCCTCCACTCATACCCAACGATCTTCAAGCACGACCTCACGTTCTTCCGGGCCGTTATTATAATTTTTTTTGTTTTTGCGATTAACATAAATACCATACAATTCTTATATATTTACATATCTAACATTCATACTTTCATATTCACAAACATAACGGCCAAATCTTCAAAATTACATTAAAATTCATTGCTATTCCTATCTCTTTATTTTAAAATTTTAATTCCAAGTTGTTATAAATAAAAATATCAAATGTTAGGTGTTAGTGTGTAAATTAATAAAAATCGCGTGCTTTATATGTAAATTTCCTTTTTTTGTTTTAATATTTTTTTCCCGTCAACAGCGCATGATTCCATCCTTCTTCTTCTCCACCCAGCACCAGTCTCCCGCGCTTCTTGGTCTCCACGGTGCAGCATTTCAGTCTTCGAAACAGTGATTTTCTTACAGAATCTCTCTTCCAGGTACGCCATTGATCAAAAGGTTTCAAATCATGGAGATAATAGATCATCACCCTTCATTAATGGTTTCTGATTGCGATTTATTAAAACCTGTGTGAATGGCCAGATTGCTGAACACCAAGGGTTTTTGTTTCCCTAATGTGTTCAGTTATGGTTTAATTTGAATAATGTTAGAAACATCTGATTCTATTGAATTATATTGTCCATCTGGGATATTTCTCAAATTTGCATCATGTACTAATTTCTTGGCACGGGGGCAGTTTTATTGCATTTTTTGTTTTGTTATTTCGTTGTTTATTATTATTTTTGCCAAGAATCGACCCGAGGACTAATAATTTCAAAGATGTAAATAGATGGTCGGATTATAAAACTTGATCTAATGCTAATTGCTATTAATAACAATTAAAAGTATAAATAACCTGAAGGGCCACCGATGATTTAAATTTTAATTCAACTCATTAAGAAAATAATTGTGACTTAAATTATATTTCTTTCACTTGATTCTTGGTTCTGTATTTCATCTTCATTTTTCTTTATACTCTCCATTATATTGAGATGAAGGATTATATTTTTAAAACATAATAAAATTATGAGCCTCATGTTTGACATCTTCTCCATCATATAGAAAAGATGCGAGAGCTTACTTGATTACATAAGATCAGGCTACAAGCTCTATCCCTTTCATATTTTGTGAATCTCCTCTTGTCATGTGGAGGAGAGGTTTTGGTTTTTCCACATCTCTTGACTCTCCTTATATTGAATTGAGGAGAAATTTCGTTTTGACTTATCCTCACATTGTATTGAGAAGAGTTTATATCTTGATACGTGCTAGAAAATTCGCGGCGGTAGAGTAATGAATTATCATCTTAGCATTGCACGAGAATTCAATACACAGATAAAAGAAGAAAAAGTAAGCAAAATGAGACACCTCGACTTTTTACGTGGAAAACCCTTGAAAGAGGGAGAAACCACAAGACCTAGCCCAGTTGAAATAATCCACTATGAATGATGAGTACACATGTCTATTCCTCTCTTAAATTAGAGAAGATGAAATTACAAAGTTATATAACTATAATCTTACTGCATTTTTTTGTGACACGCACTATATCTATTGATTCTTTTCTCACTACACTGAGGAGAATTATTATTTTTTGGATATTTTTTCTCATCATATTGAGGAGAGTTGTCATTTTCGGATTCCCTTTATATTATATTTACCTGAGTTGATATTCCTTTTAATTTTCCATCACATTATATTGAGGAAAATTATCCTTGAATTTTCCCCGCCTTAGATTGAGAATAATTTAATTTTGGATCACCCCTCACATCATATTAAGAAGAGTTGTCATCACTTGATTTTTCTCAAATTATATTGGATAGAATATTTAACTGTATCTTTCTTTACATTATGCTGAAGTGAATTTACATCTCTTGTTGGCCTCTTATACCATATTGAGGAAAATCATCACTTCTAGGTTTTTCCTACACTGTATTGAAGAAAATTATATTTTTTGGACTTCTCCTCATACTGTATTGAGAGTTTCTATTTCTCATTTATTTTTTTCTTCTTACTCTATATTGAAAAGAATTTTCTTTTGAGTCTCTCATCACATCATTTTAACGAAGATTATCATCTTTATGTTCTCCTCACATTATATCTAGAAGAATCATCATTTTAAATTTTCGCACAATGTATATTGAGTACGTTTCACATCTTTTGATTTTCTTCTTACTATATTGAGGAGAATATTTATCTGAAATTCTCTTCACACTACATTAAGAAATGCTCACTTCTCTTATTTTTTCCCTTTACATTATTGTGATAAGAATTGTCATATCTTTTTTTTTTTGTTTTTTCATATTATATTTAAGAGACATTTTGGGCATCTTGATTATATATGATTAAGCTATAAGTCTCAATCATACATCAAATATTTCTTATCTTTAAGCCTTAAAGCCATAGATAGCTTTGTTAGCTTTAGCATGCATCATTATATGGGAGTGGGGTATAATTATACTTGTCAGCCGAACACAAGGCCCATACCTTTATTTGCTAGATCCCCTTGAATAAAATGACTCATAGATGCTTACAGCCTGATTAAGTAGACTTAAGGGCGTTCAAGTGAGGTGATTACGGATTAATTCCAATAGTTTTCACATTATTTATCTTTGATTTGTAATTTTGATCATTACAAAAAACTAGAGTACATGAAGCTAGGGCTTTTTAGCATTGTTCAAGTTGAATGATTTTCTTGAAGCAAAATGAAATTTGATAGTTCTAGTTTTTTGGACCCGATAAATTTTTGTTTAATTCTCTTTAATATTTCACACAGAAAATAAATGAAATTTCCAATTTACTACAATGATTTCTATGAAGAAGTAGTCAAATGAACCCTGATGTTTGTTTTGGAACTCTTGGTGAATGGATGAACGTTAAAATAATCATAATAATAAAGAATGAAAGATCCTTGTATTAAAACAAAAAATTTCTGAACTTGAATTTTTTTTTCTTTTCCTTCCTTTTCTGTCAACCTTTTTGCTTTAGCAGAATGATGGAGGAATTTGAGGGTTGATTTTTTTTATGTTTGGAGGATTGTTTTATTTAGTTTTAAGTTGATTTGAGACTGAAATAATATATATATATATATATATATATATATATATATATATATATATATATATATATATATATATATATATATATATATATATATATAGTATTTCAGGTTGATTTTTACTTTTACTTTATCTTATATGAATATTTCAACACTTTGCTCATGTCATATATATTCAATATTTCAGTAATGATTTGAGTTGATCAAGACTATATAAATGAACCAAAGTTTGCTTGGTGATTTTGTTGAATAGTGTGATGAATGCTGAAGTATTAGAACAATTCGCCTGATCTATTTCCAAATAGGGGGATTTTAACTTCAATCTTTGGGTGACTCTGTGCTCCTTCAACCTTCACAATGTGGTGCTGTGGAGGGGCAGAAGAGGAGAGCTTTGGTCCACCAGCTAACCAGTATACAGCTCCGCCTAACCGCCCAACTCCTGGTAACTGACTCATGTTGTAATGCTGTAATTTTTTTTTAAGTGATGTTTTTTTTTTGCGATATGAATCTTATCTTTGACTTATTTACAATTTTTTGGATACCTTTTTATTTTTTATTTCCTAACCTTGTTGTTTTTGAGGAAATTAGAGCAAGAATTTTTACAAGGTAATTGTGTTGTTAATCTTATGAATAAAATGCCGCAACAAGCCAAATCTGTTGATTTTGTTGTCTTTTGGTGTGATGAATTTTAATAATTTTTTTAAACCTTTAAGGCGGTGTTTGGCTGCAACCTGAATTTATGTTAAATAAGATTTACCAAATCTAGAAACTTCGATATTATGTGCGACTTAGAGGAGCTCACAAGCGACGAAGACGGAAGAAATTCTTAATTCCGCCTCATAATTGAATTTAGTAAATTTGGATTTACGTCGTAAAAGTGACAGAATGCAGGAAGAATAGACGGAACACGAAAATTTTTGATTTAATAGAGCGTTAGATTTAATTTTTATTTTTTATGTGCGGTTCGATTTATGGTAAATTCATGCTATATCCTATTTAAATTATGCTACAAAACACTACCTTTTTGTTTTTTGGAATGTTTTCAAGGTTCTGGATTTTGTGTCTGAAAAAAATTGGTGGGAGTATAAAATTCTTAGAAGACATGCATTGATTATTTGTGATGCTGTAACGGAGTTGCATGAGTTATAGATCTTGATGCAGCGCTCACCAGGAATAATGGAGAATAAAAATTCATAATATCAACTCAAAATAGTTGAAATAAGGCTTATGTAGTAATGATAATATTAGTTCAGCTAGTTTTAAGATATGTTATCAGTCTGATTGAAAAAAGGTCCTTGCTTTGTATTTTAGGCCACGATAGGGAACCAAGAGGCCCCAATAATCCCAGGAGGGGAGCTCCGCAAGAGGCCCTTCCTATTGATTTACCTGCAATATCTTTGGCAGAGCTGAAGAAATTAACCGGCGACTTTGGACAGAAAGCTCTTCTTGGTGAAGGTTCTTATGGAAAGGTCTTCTTGGCCACTTTAAGCGGAGAACGTGTTGCAATAAAGAAGTTAGATCCTAGCGCATCTCAAGAGAGCGATTCAGAATTTGCTTCTCAGGTGTGTTGTTTATCTTTCCGTCATGAACTGTAATAAGAGCAAGAAAAGAGACTCATAAGATGCTTTCCTGCCGTATTAATATGGTTTTGTAGCAGTTTTGTTTCTTTCAATTCTCGTGCTTTCTTTGTTTCAACTTATCGATCTGTTTCAACATATAATGTACCATTTAAGCCTGTGAAACTGTAAGAGGGCCAAATTTTAATGTTCTTCTGGTGGTAATTGATGCAGTTAGCAATGGTTTCAAGATTGAAGCATGAATACTTTGTCCAGTTGTTGGGATACTGTCTGGAGGCCAATAATCGAATACTTATCTATCAGTACGCAACAAAAGGATCCTTGCATGATGTATTACATGGTATACAATACCACCTTCTATTTTCTTCTAAGATACTTCGTATTATATAGTATGTCATAGTCAGTAATGGAATTAGAATTTGAGAAAGGGTGAAATGGCTTGAATTCAAATTTTCTGTCATAGTTGCAGGAGAATTTCATGGTAAAAGTTTCATATTATAAATGGCTACATAAGAATTGTCTTGAATTTTGAGGGAACTATGGCCACCATTGCCTATAGTCTTATTTCTTCAAGTCAAACTTTATTTGTGCTTTCATTTTCAGGAAGGAAAGGGGTGCAAGATGCGGAACCTGGTCCTGTATTGAGCTGGACGCAACGAGTGAAAATTGCTTATGGTGCAGCTAGAGGTCTTGAATATCTCCATGAAAAAGTCCAGCCTTCTATAGTCCACCGGGACGTCAGGTCCAGTAACGTGCTTCTCTTTGATGGCTTTGAATCGAAATTGGCCGATTTCAGTTTAACGAACCAGTCTCCTGATTCTGCTGCTCGTTTGCATTCGACTCGTGTTCTAGGGACTTTTGGCTATCATGCTCCAGAGTAAGCTTGCTACAAGCTTTTCATTGCTCAGCATTATATGTTTCAGGGTGGCTGCAGCATTTTTTAATGGTGGTTGTAAAGTTGTGGTGAATAAATTTATTTTTTTAAAGGCTAAGATATGACTTATAAATATTTACTTTTGTCCAAAAAGTCGGGCAACTTTCTTACAACCACCAGATTTTACAGATCGGGTTGCAACTAACAGTTTTTTTATCATAAATATTTCTGGAAAACACCATGAAACCAGTTTCTCAATTAGAAATGTGGGGGCTGTCTGAAATATAAAGCAGACACAGAAGAGTGATGTGTATATTTTCATCTTTAATCATCTTCTTTTGTTACAAAATTATACCTGATACTTATATGTTCTTTCACATATATCATACAGGTATGCAATGACAGGGCAGCTGACGCAGAAGAGTGATGTGTATAGTTTTGGTGTTGTCCTCTTAGAGCTTTTGACAGGAAGAAAGCCAGTAGACCATACTATGCCAAAAGGACAGCAGAGTCTTGTAACCTGGGTAGGTTCTCTCATACTTTGGTGCTGCAATATTACCATAAGCTGATTCCCATTCCTCAACGCTGTAGGCGACTCCACGGCTGAGTGAAGACAAAGTTAAACAGTGTGTAGATCTTAAGCTGAACAATGATTATCCACCAAAGGCTGTTGCCAAGGTATGCGCATTTGTTTTTTATACTTATTCTTTTGTGGCCCTGAAGAAACTAAATCAAATTCAGGTTTTGGGTGTATATTTATGTATTGTATATATATATATATATATATGTTCATATCTACCTACGTATGTACCTATGTATGTAGTATATATGTATGTTGATATGTACATAAATGTACGTATGTATGTATGTGGATATGTTCATATAAATATGTATATAGGTATGTACACACACACATATACATACATACATAAAAAAATGAGGAATATCAGTTGCTTTTATCTATGATAAGTACGAAAAAAAACAGTGATAGAAGAAGCTTTTGTACTGACATCTCTGAAATATTTGTTGATCGTCCAGTTGGCAGCAGTTGCAGCGCTGTGCGTTCAATATGAAGCTGATTTCAGACCCAATATGACAATAGTTGTTAAAGCTCTTCAACCTCTTCTCAACACAAGAGCTGGTCTAGAAAGCAATGCTTGATCCCAAGGCCTTTTTTTTTTTAATTTCTATTAATTGTTTTGAATTGATCAGGATTGAATCCTCTTCCTGTTACTGATATCATTTCTTTGTTAAAACCCATTGTTTGCATTTTTTTGGTTAAATTGTTGTATAATATAGAATTGATGAATTGTTAAGACCCAATATGTCATAAGTTTATTTTGTCATTTTTTTTGTTTTTTGTTATTTTGTAGAGTATGCACAGGTGAGTATCTGTATTGTAATTTTTATTATTTAGTAATTTCAGTTATGTTTGTTAAATTAAGCATCACATTTCAAATATGGTGTTACATTATATGCTAAAAGCAAGTTTAGTATGCTGTTTTAAAACTAGACTGCATTCCATGTTGTTGTGCCCTGGAAAGATAATGGATGTTTCCAATCTTAGAAGATAAATCTTGGGTTGAAACTAAGGTTAAGGATCATGGTCGCCGTCTATCATAGTTAAGTTTAAAGGTGGTTGACTCCACTTAGGGGTGTAAACGAGTTGAACCAAGCTCAAGTCACGCCTAACTCGGGCTTGGCTTTTGGTACTAACAGGAGGCTTTTGGTACTAACTGTAATACACCGGTTGGGTAGGTTTTATAGAGCGGTGGGTCCCACTTGCCATGTGGCATGTGCCTGATGGACCCCGGTCTTAAATTTTGTGTCCGGTGTCCTGATAGAGTACTTTTTTCTACTTAAACCCCTGTTTTCACCCATATAATCATATAGTTTGAGTGGGTTGTTGACACATACATACTTGACATTTTAAAAGTGTTTCCTAGGGGGAGAATGACTTCCAACGCCGATATTTGTTGTGATGAGAAAATTGGCAAGACGCGAGTTTATTTGGTTTAGTGCTATATTAAATGAACAAAAAATTGTTTGTTTAGAAATACAAGCTAGTAGTTTTTGTCCAATGGTTTAACTTAATAGGTTGAAAACGAAATTATCCATTGATGCATTTAGTTTTTTAACTCGATTTTCAACTTGTTGTTTAAGGCTTTGTTTAGTTTTAAGTAGGGTTGTTAACAAGATGATTTTGAGCCGAGCTAGGGCCAGCTTAAAATCAGCTCAGATGGAGATAGTTTGGATCAAAATTGGCTCATGGTTCCTTATGTTCGATTTCAAGTCAGCTCAGCTCGAAATTAAATCAAGCTCAATTCGGCTTGAAATGGAAATGAGCTGGCTCAAATTTGAGTTGTTTGGATTCGTTCTAGTTCAAAATTGGTTTGATCTGGCTTGAAATTGAAACAAGATGACTTAACTTGAGCTATTTGGATATGCTTCTTCTCAAAATTGGCTTGTAACACATTATATATGATTTCATTTAGCATTATAATATATATATATATATATATATATACATATATATATAGATATATATATATATATGTATATATATATATATGTATATATAT
>NEWO01000019.1:1368394-1416635 GCA_003013225.1 Phalaenopsis aphrodite | reverse complement strand
TCACACCTCTAATTTTAAGGATTTAAGATCATACATTCATACTCATAGGGTTTTACGTATTTAATATTGGCAAGCTTTATTCACCCAACATCACGTAAATTGCATATTTTATGGTACTTCAGTTGTATGTGCTTTAGTTGGAAGTGGAATGTAGAATTATTTCTGTTAACTGAATTGCATTTTAAATGTCACGAGAGAAAGCACCCTAATTTCCAAGTGGATGTTTATGTCTATGTTAAGCATTCATGAATAATAATAAAATGATAAGTGATGAAAATTTTATTTCATTTTATTTGAACTACATGTGTTTTTAGTCATTTATTATACGCGTACACAGCACACAATTATCATGTATTTACATATCTAAAAACTAAACATTCATATTTACATGCATAGCGTTCAAATTTCTAACATCACATCAAAAATATCACGATTGCAGGGCTTAATAACACCACGGTGTTATAAATGTAAATATCAAATTTTGGGTGTAAGATATAAATTATCATAATAAAACGCCTTATCCATAACTTTCTAATATATTTCATTACAAACCAACCATACAATTCATATGCATTTATATATTAATTCAAGTCATTAATATATGCCAAAAAAAAAATGATGGATGGAAAATATAGTCATGAGATAAATAATATAAAATCACTTGTTATTAAACATAAAAAAACATTTTTTAAGCATTTTTAGTAATCTAATGATAGAACATATGAGCTAATGCCTGAGCTGGCTTGACCTTCCCCCAATCACGGTTTACTTACTCACATTAAAATAATAACAAAACATGTACATTGTATCATAAAACTAATTATGAATCCTAATTTGTTGTTTGTAAAAAAATGACTTATTTTAAGATGGGCATATAAAATTAAGTGATTATTTGTATATTAAACACATCATAAAAGAAATTTAAAAAAAAAATTTAAAAATAATCATGATTAAGTTCTGATTTAGCATCCGATTGATGTTTTGAGCTGCATTGTTGAATTATAATCAGTTGTGAAGTTTATGGCATAACCCTACCCTCATAATGTTCTTTTGTTAAGATAAAAGTATGATAAATTTTAAAAATATGTTGAATGAGGGAATTTAATAACAATTCCATAATAAAATAAAATAAATAAATAAAAAGATGAGCTAGATTGCAATATTTTTACCCCGGATATATTTAATATAAAATATGTATTGATACGGCACCAACAAATTCTCATCATCTCACCTCAACATATCTTACCATTCCTTCTATAAAAGCATACAATAACTTTATAAATTTCTTATAAAGTTGAAAGGTCTCGTGATGAAAAAAATATTACATGCAAATAAATCTTCACATATGGATGAGTATATTCAAAGTGTAATCAAAATGTACTCGGAATACACTTCTGTTTGGTGCAGCTTGTGAGTTTCAAAATAAACAGTTTATCCTGAAATGCGGCCCGAGGGTCGACCCGCGGCCTGCGTTTAGTGTAAAAAACCAAAATGCGGCAGACAGTTTTATCAAAAACGCGCAAACCAAACAGTTAGACGATGTTTTCAAAAATGCTATCGCACTTATAAGCTACCCCAAACAGGCCCTTAATGTACTTCAATCCGCACGTACGGCCCTTAATGTACTTCAATCCGCACGTACGGATTACACATAATATTCTCACACGTGAGACCTATAAACAAATCGCTTATATAATCGACATCATATTTCTCGTAAAATTAAAAGAAAAATGATGGTACAGTTAATTACAAATATAATATGATCATTAAAAAATGTGCCCCTAAAAAACACATTTTATTAAATTCTGATAAGATTATTTTCACGTAACTATCATGAAAAAGAAGGGATAAAACGATATATGTTTTTGTGTGTATAATAATGCATAAAATTAGGTGCATTTACATACATACCAACCAATTCTTCTGTTTTTACATATCTAACACCTATACTTTTACAATTAAACCATCAAATCTATCCTATCACATAAAAAATACATATAAGAATTGTATGGAATGCATAAAAATACCCCTATTTTTTATGAAAAGTCTATTTCAAAAGAAACACAATCATATGTGATAATACAATAAGATTGTCCTCAAATTGTACTGTAATGTCATCATGCTACAATGTGCTTGTTTGTTGAAATTTACAAGCATGAAAGCCAGATGGGAGAATAGAAAGGAGTAAAATGAAAGTATAATTACCTTAATCCTTACAAAGGGGTAAAATGAAAATATATTTACCTTAATCCTTACAAAAATTTCAGGTAATAAGACCAATCATGCAAATTGAGTTCAGTAAACATCTGTTCTTACAGATTCACCCTTTTTATCATTCTACTGTGTCAATCTAAGAAATGTTAGGTTCCAATATCTTAATTAAATAATGCAAACATAAATCTCATCAAAATCTCATTTACAACTCTGCCAATTAAAGCAGTAATGTGAGGTTTTAAAAAAAATGCATTTTAGCAATAGTTTCAGAAACAATGCTGAATTAATTTCTTATTTCCAACATAAAAAGTACATAATTAATGGTAAAATAAAATGCACCGTTAGCCTGGTTGAGATTTTAAACCAGCGACTGCACACATCTATTCCTTTGATGTTATAACTAGTAAGCCCAACGCACCAATCAGCAAGTACTGCGAATGAAGAAAGGATCAATATAAAATATAGGAGCAAGAGATTTTTTATAAAGTTTAATAATTAGTGGTTGAAATATAATTTAGTATATAAGACTTGTTTGGTATTCTTCTATTTTTTTAAGGGTAATTTGATATTTCCCATGAGGTTTATTTCTATAAATAGTGTCCAAAATTTTGTCCGGATGATAGAATAAAGAAAGGCATTCATACACGTTGGATGTTGATTCATTCATTTTCCTTCCTAGGGTTTGTTTTTGTCTTCTCCCCTTCACCCTTTCTCCCCTTCTATCCTTCCTTCTATGGTATACATTCTTATAATCTTCGCAATCTTCTTCTCTTTGTCTCCCTATTTCTCTTCATCAAATTCTTCCACTCTCAATAATCAAAATATCAAAAATCCGCCACAATATCTACATCCGCTTTCCCACTAATGTCAACGTGCCAAGTTGCTTTTTAACAATCAAGCTACAAAACGCTAAGCTGTATATAACTTTATACTTGCATTAACTTTCAGACCGCCGTCACAATTCTGTTTGGGGAATTGATTTCTTATTATGTTTTAAAAACTTTTGTGGCGAGAAGCTATTTTTGCAATCAAATCGGTTTGAGTGTGATGGTTATAAAAAAAAGTTGCTTAATTTTTTGGAAAAAATAAATATGTATAATTCCTAACACATATTTTAGAAGACACTCAAGTAACTTTCTCAACAAACCATACCTTAATAATTGGCTTTTCAGTCAAGGTGATGGTAACCCAACCAACATATGGTAAAAACCTATCATAATAACTCAACTCAGGTTAAATTAAGACTGCAATATGCAAAGTTAGTTTCAACCAATTGGCTCTTACCCTACTGCCCGCCCCATTATATGATGCTGCTGAAGCCAGAGCTGCCCGTGAGCATATAGAGCTCTGTCATCCCCAGAATTGTTATCACCTGCAAAGTTGTTTAAATTTTTATGGCAAAAGCAAAGGCATGGTGCAAGTTGTTTCTATATAGCATGTTTAGATTTGGATGAGCATTTGATTTTAATGGCTTCACAAACATTTGTAGCAGAGATCCGATGTCAATAAAAAGTACATGCACATTCATGGTTAGAGTAAAAGTAAAATCACTTCAAGATACGTGCAACATATCAAAATACACATAAACAAGTAGAGTGCCAAAATAGTTCTCTTTCTATTTACATGGGGCCATTTTAGTCTCAAAGTCTACAAAATTGTTAAATTATTCTCTAAACTCTGTAAATTAGAGATGAAATAGTTTCAGGGACTAAAATAAATGACTGCAAAGAGCCAAGGGATCACTTTGACACTTTCCAAGTACTTCAACAATCTCTCACACTTGCATGTGCAAAGATATAAAAGATGCATTGCAAATACGAATACAAATCAATTAGGAAAAGCATATAGTAAGAATCAGTCATTTTAATTCCATCTTGCTGAAGCATCAAAGCATCCTGGAATATTTGTTGAATGAGCACATGCCCGAGGCATGGAATTTCTCTTTAAAAAGACTCAGATTTGGGTCATCAATGAAGAATAATTTTGCATATCAATGTTCATATAACAAATGTGTGCCACATTGTGAAGAATTATGGAACATAATTAGTGTGCTGACTGTTAGAACCTATCTTCTATTAATAACTTTTCCTTTTTTAAAAGAAAACTACCAGATTGTAGGATTTGAACCCTGATTTTAAAATTTAAATGATTGTTGGGATTCTTACTATATGAATCAATATTTTTGACAGCAAACAAAAGGAAGAGCAACAAAATTTTTATGCAATTTGCAAGTTCACAAATGTCTATTTTAAGAAAAATGCTGACGAATAAAAAGCCTTTAGCTCCCATATGGTACAGGAGAAGAAAAATAAGAAAATCATTTTTCAAATATTATTATCCACTTCATAAACTAACTAGAAATCCTCAATAGATTTTAACTGGCTCTTCAAAAAGAGATGAAATTTGCAATTTTAATACCTTTTGTGAGAACATCCACTTCTCCAGTATCTTGTCGCTGGTGTATCTATATTTGAACAGAAGCATGTAAAAATTTTAAAACATCAATGTGACAGCATGATTTTTCCTTCGAAAGAAGAACCGCCATATATATCATCCAACAGGAAAATTTAGAGCAAAAAAATAATAGAACACAAAAAGGAACTCATGCATTACTAACCATGGCAATTCGGTAAGAAAAAAATTCAGGTTTTACTCCCAAGCTTCAAACGGATGCGTAAATGAGCTAATGAAAGTAAAAATATGAGGCATGCAAAACTGGCCAAAGTCAAAAGATCTGTGCATTTGGATAAAAGTCTCTAGTACCAAGCAAGTTTCAACAGGCCCAGAGGACCAGAAATACAAATACTAGATTTATACGATCTAGATAGAAGGTCTGGATAACAAGCAATCGGCCCCATATTATCTAAAATGGTCTATCTTGGTTCAATGAAAATTAGGAAATAAATAAACCTGACATTGGAAATCATCGGATTTCATGTATAAATAAACCTGACATTGGAAATCATTGGATTTCATGTATACCAGAGGCCTTAAACATTGGAAATCTTGGGTCTTAGAATTCATGTATACAAACCGACCAAAGACAAGATGTGTTATTTAATTACGAACCCCAGTTCATACTTGAATTTAACACCCTAGAAATGTTTCAAATGGAACGGCAAAGAGTAGACGAAGCTGAGCATGTGTCAAGTGGGGATTTTTTTTTCTTTTTGCGTGAATTTTTTGTTTGTCCCTTGTACAGAGATATTTTTTTGTGTCAACAGTAGAAAGAAAGAAAAGACATTCTATTGGTAGTTGGTTTGTGGGCCCAACCCTGCATTTTTTTGCAAGCTTTATTCTGTTAAACCAATGGTACGTAGATAAGAGAAGCTTTATTATTTGGAGCACTGGCTGTCAAAAAAGAACATTGTTTGTCAACAACGCATGTTCGGGTTGTTTAGTAGCTCGTGTTGGATTTGTTCGTTAAACAAGCGAACAGAACACGAGTGTTTATTTTGAGTTCGATATGTAAACAAGTTGAACACTTCGATCATGTTTGGCTTGCTTTAGCTTGAAAAAAATAGTTAATTAAATAAATAATAAGTTTAAAACATTTTTATATTAATTTTTATGTTTCATTAAAAATACTAAAAAATATATTATTTTTTTAATCTTTTGAGCTAAATTCAAGTTGAATAACAGCTGTAAATGGACAAACAAACTTTAATCGAGTCTAACACATATACTATTCAAGAGTTATTAGAACACAAGCCAATTTTGAACAAAGAAAATTTCGTATAAGCCAAAATCGAACAAACATTCAAATCATTTAAACCGCTATTTGATCCTTGATGTGCTTATCAATGATATCAAGGAGTAGGCATTAATATTAGTTTTTGATTTTGTTGGGAACAGCTCAAGTGGGGTTAAGACTCAAACTCCTTTAAAGAACAACATTTGGTGGCTCATCTAAGGTTTTTTTATTTCAACAGAGAATGCAAAATTCAGAGGGAACTCCTCAAATGTATTTTAATAGACATGAGGTTGACTTGATTATGACTCAAACTTGTAAGGCTAATCTTATTATATTTGGTTTAGCTTAGGCAACCAAACATATTATATTTCTACCATGTTTAGATGTGCCTCGAGGTCGTTATCAAGTTGGCATGTAAATTTAGGAAGCAATAATTTCATCAGAATGGATCTTTATAATTTTTACCAACTGAAAAGCTAGTCCCCAATTGGGGTGATTGGACGACGTGGGGGCAACCTAGCATGTAGTTTGAAGCAACATCAATCAGGATCAATTGGAGCGGGCTGGTCACAGTGAATTATCTTAAATAAGAAAACATGCATTTTGCCAATCTTCTCTTATGTGGTTTTGTTATTTTCCATTTCCTCTTTTTTTGCTTAATTTGAGTTTGCTTTAAATTTGTGCAAAAATGAACTTTAAGAATATTTTAAATCCCTTATGTACATTTTAGAAAAAAAATTTAGCCTTTGAAGAAGCCTACGATACTTTTGTAAAATTTTAAGATTGATAATGCTTTTTATAAATCAAATGAAAGATTGGCACCTTATATAATTTGATTATAATCTATGCATTTCTGAAATCAAATTCTTAATTTTCCTTTCAAATTTTGATTCAACCAAAACTGAACTGAATTGTTGGCATCATTTTTTGATGTCACGAGTGTAGGGTGTCCACCCGTATGACTCATAATAGTTTACGGTCAGTCCGTGACATCCGATAGTTCAGACACCTACCCGAGACCTTTTCGACGCGTGTTGAGGGACACGTAGTCGGGGTAATTTTGCTAGACTATGGCTTTCTCTCAGGTGAAGGCCGGTCGGCATTTGACACGTCAGACGATTCCGATTGGGGCAAAAAAATATTATGTGGCGCGTCGCGCNAATCCTAAATAAAATATTCAAGATAATTAAAATTTAGGATTAAAATATTCAGGATTTAAAAATGGCAACATTTACTTTTCTGCATATACAAATAGGGCCTCCACAATACTTAAGGACCGCTTTAGATAACTGCATTCATATTTGCATGTTCCGAGGAGGAGTCCCCGTGATTCTCCAACCTGACTGGCCCAACATACCTCTTTATAGTTGGTAGTCTAGTGCGCATATAATGTTAGAAGGCTCCCTGACCCAGACAGGGTGTAAATCCTTTCGTTTGGAGTGTTTCTAGCTCTTTCGTTTGGAGTGTTTCTAGCTTTGTAGCTTAACCTCCATTTTCTTTTCTTTCCTGAGACATCATTGTCACTTCGGCAGGTATAAGTCTCATCTCTTGGAGCTCCATCTTTTAGTCATAGAATAGAGTTTCGTTCCTTTGACCTTAGGGCTATCGAGGTTCTCGTGGACGACGCAATTCACGGATTGCTGACCGGGGATCTCAGGACGTGTTGGGTCGACTACCTTCACGACCAGGTAGACTTAGGGTCCTATTAGCTGTGGATGACGGGTCCGTGGTACCCCAACCTAGTTATCTCTACCTTTTAGGATCACTCTACCATTCTTTTTGTTGAGCCCCTTTAAGCCCTGTCGCTCCTTGACTTCGTTGATATCATTTTGACAGCGCGATACCGATGAGCTGCTGCCCATTTGGGATACGACGATTTGTCCTCTGCCCTTATGACCAGGACGTGCTTTGACGTGTTGGGATATCCCCGCCAACATGATTTAGGTTATTTCGTGGGCCCCGTGTGCTGATGAGCCGCTACCCATTCGAGATGTGAGAGACTCACTCTTTGCCCGATGGCTTAGCTCGAGCTTTGAAGCATCGGGACTGTTCCCACACGAAATAACCTCCCTTTGAGTACCTATTGCCCCAGGTTCACGATAATCCAAGCGAAACTCCTTTTATCGAGAGTATTCTTGGGTACCCCCCAAGATGTAATTAACCAAGTGGGATACGTCCCCTTGGGAGCTCTTGCCCCGGAACAGGCACCTACATCTGAATCTCTGGTTATGGGTAGTCTACGTAGGTATTCTTTAGCGGATATCGGTTTAAGGTGTTTTCGCCCAATTATATTTAGACGGACACTCTTAACCTATCCTTGCGAGGTTTACCGCACGTAGGCTCTCCACGTTTTTGTGTTTTCTCTTCTTTGTCGCATTGAAGTATGTCCCTTTTTATTCGGTTCCTCTCCTCTTTGAATCACTAATTTGATTTAGGAGGGAGATTTATTCGAATAGGGGAATTATACGACGATCGACAAGCTGACGACTCTTTCTAAAATAAAAGAGAGAAAAACGAACGAAAACATGAATAAATCAAACTATATTACCGTTTGATTCTATCTATGACTAGGATAGTTTGACTCCGCCTATAATTCAGAGTCACATGGCAAGGAGTGGCCTGGTGGGTCCCACTTGATGATGTGGATGGTGGCAACAAGTTTGTTATGTAGTGATGAAGTGAACTTAATGAAAGATTGGCACCGCTCATACTAAGTTTGATGAGTAGCATCACTTTAATTAATACATGTTTTGATCCAGTTGGTCGCATTTCAACAGCAAAAGATATCACACCAAATGTTGATTATCTATCATTCGCACATATAACTAGATCGTGTGTAGTTTACATCTTCCACATGACTACATAGCAACGGGAGCACTTTATCTTAAGGGTGTATAGCAACAAGTCTTGTGTGTGTGATTATGCATGGCTCAAACCATATTTATATTTAATTGTGCATAATTATGTGCTTGTCCTTCATAGCATACATATGTCAAATCTGCTCTTGATCCTAAACTCATGTTATTACACATCAATTATGCGTGTGGCATATTTTTTGGATGATGGCACAATTTTGTTCAAGGAATTTCAAGCTTTATGCACCCAAGGTAGGCTCGGAAGAAATCAGGGGAGCTAATCTCAACCTCCTTATCAATTCAACAAAGACTCAGCTCATTCTCCATCAACGCTTCAATGATGGCTAAGGCTTTTTTTTTGCCAAGGCTCAAACTGGTGTTTTTCACATTATTAGAACTAGATGTTATTCGAGTTTATTTATCTAAATCCTAGCCAACAACAAAAGAAAGCAATCATGGTTGGAATGGTGAACCAAACATCTTACAGGTTAACATCTACTGCAAAATTTATAACTATTGTGATAAACAAAGTCACAAAGCATAAAACTATTAGTGATTAATAGTCTACAAATTAACCTGTAAGATAAAGCAGGAAATAAATAAATAAAGCAGGACATTTAGAGGCCAAAATAGAACAGAATTTATTTAAAGCAGGACATTTAGAGGCCAAAATAAATAAATATCACACCAAATTAACCGATGTAGAGGCCAAAATAGAAAAGAGAGAGCAGGAAATAAATAAAGCAGGAAAGTCAATCCCAAACAAAGAGGTCAGCATCAAAGAATCTAAGAAGAAATTAGAGTGTGCGCATGGAAAACCATAAAGAATATATCAAAGAAAAACTAGATGATAAAACATTATCAGATCCACATGTCCCCAGCAAACAATGATAATTGTCACAAACTAAAAATCTTATAAAAAAGTATCTCCTTTATGTAAAGCCAACATGACACAAAGCACTCTCATCCACTAGACAATTTCCAAGATGCTAAGAGCAAAAGAAGCAGATAGATGGACTTCATTTTAACCAAGTGATGTCTGAATGCTATTCATGTCAATTTCAAACTTAAAAGGTATTGAAAAATGATGCCAAGTACGAAAACAGGCATTTAGAGGAAGAAGAACCTAATAAATTCAGATGAGGAATAACATGAAAACCATCACATAATCAAATGTTAACAGATAGTAAGTTAAGAGAAACAATTCACAATTACTCATATTGCTTTCTTAATAAACCATGGTAAACATTTAAGAAGTCAAAATGACAAATTGTTTACTAATACTCAAAGGTGACAGTAAAATCAAAAGGTAAACATAAAATAGTTTAAGCACCTTACCTAAAATTTTAGAAAGCAAGAAATCATTGTTCACGTAAAGTTGACATTTCGTATAAAACAGGGAAGAGATACCTTGATGACCCGATGAACTATTGGAATTTCACGCCCCTGCAATGTTTAAATCATAAGATTTGCATTAATGAAGTTGTAAAACATTAAAGCCATAGAGATATAATGGGTACAGCACCCCTTATAAATATAACTATGCGACCATGACTACTTCATAATGAGATTTCCAAAAATCATTTAAATTGTGGCATCTCAAAGTCTTTATCAGTCAATAAACTACCAGATAAAACTTGTTAAATATTTGAATTTCCCAATATATAATACATCAGTTCAACTGATAAATTCAGACATAAGAATGTTCGGTAACACAACCAACGACGAACAATGAGACAATGCTTATTCTAATCATTGTGTTTGGCACTCACCACAACAGAATTTAACATGAAACAATTCTTCTTACAGTCCATCTTATAGCCAATAATGAGAACAAAAAACTATAACATTCAGTTCAAGCACTTAAACTTCCTTCATTTCACTCAGTCATGTGACAAGCACACATTTATGGTTAAAGCAATGTAAATCAGTTTATTAATCTAACAAACTGTAGCGGCCATATAAAAGTAAAATAGTTAAAAACTTCAAAAAGATAGTATCTCTGCAAATACACTGACACATTTATGCATTTGCATTTGGATAGGTAAACAAAATGTTACGTCTATGCCAGTCTAAGGGCAAGTTTATTCTTTGTATGCCTAAGGGCAATTATTCTTTTATTATTATTATTGATGGGAATAAATAGGGTTAGGTTTATGCATGAGATTGAGTTTTGAGTCTTAGGTTAGGCCTTGAGAGAGATTTCCTACCTTTCGAATGGTAGGAATTTGGAAAGAACACCTACCTCTCAAATTGTAGAGTGTTTATCTTTTTTATCTGTATGAATTGTTTGGATTATTGAAGAAAATATTCGTATTTGCCGTAATTATTGTAAAAATACATGCCGATTTCTACGACAAATTGTAACACAAAAGTCTATTGGTGGGTGCACATATCTGCACATAAACAACTGGATAGTTGAGTTAGTAAAACATAATTGACAAACGTATGACGTAACATGAAAACAATTCTATGGATAAACGTTTACCAAAGGATAATATAGTTCACTTGTTACATGATGATGGCAATGTACATGGACCCTGTTTTCAACCTACTTCTCAGCAAAACTTAATATTGCAGGAATGTTAAATCTACATACAGCATACTTCTCATAGAAAAAGACAACGGCCAAACAAATAGAATCTAAAACAAAATTTAACGAACAATGGAATGCAGCTACTGCAATATTCTAAACAAGCCACAAATCCAGACGCCATCAAAGGAACACAAGCAACATTTCTCTATTATTATTGCCTAACATAAACATTATCAACAAATCTAAAACGGTAATGTAATTAAGAATGAAGTTAAAAGTTCTTTTCGTCGGTCATGACTTACATCAACATTAAATACAACTATGTCTCCTGTACGAATAGTATCTTTTCTCATGTATAAGAAAAGAATGTCTCCCTACAGTTGACAAATAAAAATGGAGTTGTTACGAAAGAATCACATAGCATTAGGATAACAAAGGAACATGTAAACATGTAAAACAATCAGCGAACAAACAAATGCAAATAGCAAAAAAAAAAAAATAATAAAAATAAAAATAAGAATAAGGAGAAAAAAGAAGCAAAAAAATAAAAATAAAAAAAAAAGCATTTTGGCTGCTCTTACACCAATAGCTGTTCTTAAATAACGGCATAAGAAAAGTTCTAAAACAAAAGATACTTCTTAAATTTCAAAATGTCCATGAGGTTTCTGCAAAGATTCCAAAATCAACTCTATAGCAAAATACACATCTTTCTCTCCAGAATAATAATCTAATACTTCAATTTATGGATTTGTTGATATACAACATCAAGCAAATCCTACCAACAATATCCTCTGAAAGTAAATTAGCTTGAAACGCACTCAACAGAAATTGAAACTGTAAGATACTCTTTTCAACACTTGAAGCTTCTTCAATTGAAGAATGTTCTTCAAAAGATCAATCACACATCATATTTCCAATGCTTCTATGAGGTCATTTTGTCATTAAGCTCTTGAATTTTTGAAGCAGTAATTGTTGATAAGGGATCAACACACTAAACATTTGCAATTTTAATTTTCAACAAATAATTCAATTTATTAACTGATGCAATTTAATTGATAATCGAGGGCTGCAAGCTTCATACCATATTTATTCAGTGAGGACAAAGAGCCATGGGCTCATGCAAGAGTTCGGTCAGCCAAAAACATTACAATTGGCTCAGGCTACCAAGGCCACTTCGGGCAAAAAAAATCATTCCTCCTTGATTTGGGGGATCTTCTTTAAACACACTTGATACAAGAGTAAGATGGCATCATGTGTGTGTTGCATTCACATTCTATTTGTTAACTTAGCAAATGGGTCTCATGTTCATAGATCCAACTTTGCAAAGATGTTAACAAACAATTGGATGATTAATTTTTAGTTTAAAAGATTTTTTGCAAGATATCTTTGCTAATTAAGGACTATACAATTAACAAAATTGTAAATTGTGATTTATTTTATGCATTTATGGTTGTGTTTTTATCACTGAGGATTTTGCATGCCTTATTCCTTAATGTTTATGCATTAGCAGGTAATTCTCTACTAGAAAGATTTCTTATCAAACTCATTTCCTGTAATTTTTACAGGTTCAACACGTCTTATAGGTGGGCTATCCATAGAACAAAATTAACATCAGTACCAGCAGCTATGCAATTTTTTTATTGTAATACATTTTTCCAAATCCATTGATTAGGAACTTCCAAAAATTCTTGCTTCAAACTTGTTTCATTTACTCTCTAACAAATAATCCCTATTATACCATACAACTACATATTTTGAATTCTCGTGTCATGCAAAACAAAAACTGTCACATTATTATTTATCCAGGCCTTTAAAAAAATTATTATTATATAAAAAGCTAAATTTTGGTGAAACACAAAATTATATCGTATTAATAAAATCTTACAATTCAATCTCTGTCACAATTTTTTTTAGGAAGACGTGCATATATATCGTATTAATAAAATCTTACAATTCAATCTCTGTCACAATTTTTTTTAGGAAGACGTGCATATATACCACTCAATTGTTATGTATTTACATATCTAAAACCTAAACTTAGATATATATATATACATGTCATCATAGCTATATATGACAAGGTGCATTTCAGTTTTTAAAAGTTAAAATAGTGGTATTTCTAACAATCATATGCCACATATTTCCTTAAATCATCAGGCAAACAATGGTGCAAGAACAGCAAACACTAGAAAAGAAATAGATGATTTTTCACTCACCCTCTTAAACCCAGGTTCCATGCTGCCAGAAAGAACCACAACAACAGGAGACTCACTCCCAGTAACAAAAATAAGCCCCTTCCATATTATCAGCGCCGAAGCAACAATCATACCTGGAGCAAATACACACAGAAACTAATACCATCAGCAATAAATATACCAATTCAAACTCAGAAAACGAAATTCATAACACCGGCATGCGTTTTATTGTTTGGAACGGGGATGATGAACACAAAACCTACTGAAAGACAATAAAACCTAAAAAGCCCCGATCTAGCTTCAAAGAGAACCGCAAAAGCGCAGGAGGAGAGGGAATGGGAATAACCGAGGCTGACGGCTTGCGAGATGACAAGCCGGAACCGAATAGAGCGGATTGATTCCAAGCTTTCGCCGAACCACCCCATTATTCTTCTGCGCCTCTCTCTCTCTCTCGCCCGCCCCGCGCCCCACACTCTAGATTCAAATTCTCTAGCATTAACTATTATGAGCAATTAGTTAGTTAATACCCTCATTCTCGTTCTGTTGGAAAAGAATTGTGTACTTAAGAGTTACTTCAGGGTTATACAGATGGTACATTAGGATTATATTCGTGTTATACCCATCTGTAATCTCTCCTTAACTTAACTATAACCTAATTGTAACCTACAAATATATGAAAATAAAAACGTAGAACTTAATAGAAGGTACATGTTACATGTAGGTTACATGGATGTTATAGAAGACATAACGCCGATAAAGTAGTCCTGTACCCTCTGTATGACCCTGACGTTTATACCGCACAATTCTTATGTATAACATATCTAACATCTGGATTTTTTTTTCCTTACAATCATAACCAATAATTTATAAAAATCAAATTAAAATGCGGTTATTTTTTATATTTTAAACTTGAAATAAAAACTTTATTGGTGAGTTTATGATAATAAAATGTTATAAATACAAATATGAAAATTTTGAAATCAGATTTATAAAAACATTTTCTTCATGAGTTAATGACACCAAAATCTATAACAGAAAGATATAATTACATTTTTCTTGGAATGATACTTGAGAAGACATACAATTACTATATAATTTATAAATTTTAGCATTTTCATCTTATCACAAGTAATTTTTTTGTCTTACATAGCTATAAACTGATTATAATTAAAACATAATATTATAACTATATAAATTTTGTGATGTATCCATTTTGTAACTATCATTAAGTAATGCCTGTTCATACTCCATTGGATGACTTTGATCCAACAACCTTTACATACTAATTTGTGAATGTTTAGATTCACAAATGAGTTGGGCCAATTAATTTAAATTATAAAATTTAGAAAATTGACCCAAGTTTGAATCCAACTAAAGCAAACAAATAAAATTTAGTTTTGCTTGGTCAATTTGGTTCATGTTTAGATGAACCAAGTTAATTTTTTTAACTAATTTTATAAACACAATTTTATGTCATTTAGGTTTATAGTTTTATTTATTTAACATCTAAACACTATAACTTAATCTCTTGGCTTAATCGGATTTATAAAATAAAAAATTAGACCAATTACCAAACAATCAGATAAATTTAAGTTTATAATCAATCACCAATCTAACACTATAACAACCAAAACATTATCCAAATAATACACCATCACACAATCATAGCTCATCAGCGTGCTAGTGAATAAGAGATTCGCCATGCACTTTCTTGTGCCCACACTTCTATGGATTTCCATGGAGGTCTATGAATAAGCACTCCTCTCCATCACACGATTATGTAGGGAAAAATTTTCTGTCCAAACTCCAGACATAGCTCTACGTGCGAACTTCAATAATATGTCGCCGCATGTGCTACATCACAAAGATTATTTCGAGATTATTGAATTGAAACCACGGAGGTTATTTCAGAGTTATTGAAAAGAAACTCATATATTACACTTCAATAATCCCAAAATAGCATCGCAAAGATTATTTTGCAGTTACCAAAATAGAATATATTGGTTACCCTTCAATACCCCAAATTAGTATCCGCAGTATTATTTCGGGATTATTGAAGTAAAATATGTCTTTCTTTTAAATAACCCCGAAATAACATTCGTGATTCAGTGCTAACCTCCATAATTTCACTTCAATAACCCCAAAATAATCCCAAAATAATATTCATGATATAGTTCATGTGGCAGCATATTCTTAGATTCCGCACACCAGTCGAAACAGAAAATTTTCCCATTATGTAGGAAGGCATCTAGCACACATAATACCACCACCGCCTACTCATTTTGATGCTATAAACAAATGCATGAAAAGGTGTACTTGTGTTAACTTTGATGTGATGCTACATATTTGAGTGATATGTATAAATATGAAATTTTAGGTGTGAGATATGCTAATAAATAAGAATTGTGTGCTACGTATGTATGCAAATGCCCCTAAAGTTTTCAGATCAATCAAATGTTCAGTTGCTGCTAAAAGCCATGCACATTATGTTTTGCACATCAATTAAATGCCAGATTTGAAAATTTTAACATGTGAATATTAAATAAGAACGGTCATAAATACCCACTCATTTCAACGAAAAAGAAATATACAACGAAAATCTGGGGGGGTTCAGAGCCCATTTCGGAAGTCAGATGGGGCTAATTTTTAATAATATAATAGATATAAAATATACAAATCTTGGGTAAGCAACCTAAATGAAGAGCAAAACAAGCTGCAGCGTAGAGCTCCCTCTTACATCAAATGCTCATGCATCATCCACATGTACATTCATGCCTGCTTCCCTTCGCCAATAATTCGGGTTCTCCTTTCCTTCACATCATGATACTGTGCGGCCATAACAAACAGAAGCGAGATACAGATTCTTTGCCCATTTGTCCTGCGAAGCACAAATATAGAATAGAATAAATGAAATAATTGAATTATATCGCATGTGCTCTTTCTAATGGCTGCATGGATAATTGATTATAATGCAGTTTACTTCAGAATAAAAAGCACACAAATGTTAATATCATAAGGTCGTGCTTGACTGCAGCCTGAATTTACATTAAGTAGGATTTATCAAATCAAATAAATCTGAATGTCAGTGCAACAAAGATGAACTTGCGAGCAACGGCAAGATGAAATTCTTAAATCCATCTCACAATCGGTTCGGATTTATGTCCAAAATGAGATGGAATGTGGGAAAAAAAGAGACAATGAAAATTTTCATTTTACTAAAGAACTGGATTTATTTATATAAATATTTTTTATGTTAGCTGGATTTACGCTAAATCCTCTTTAAATCATGCTTAATCAAGTACTAAGAAAAAAAGAGGCCAAGGCTACTCTCTACTCAAGTAATCAAAGAGGTTGAAATCTACCTTGACATGGGCGCTTGGAAAAGTTGAGGTCCTCAGGGTCTCCTGAGTCTCATCACCAAGCTTGCGCTTGGGTACACTTAGAATAAGAGCAGCCTGATCCGAGGTTGCTGCCATCGATGTGATACGATAACCGTTGTCCCAACGCCTATGGATGCCCTCGCTGGGATACAAGAAGTCGAGTTCAACAACCTGTTGAGAATAAACAGCATAGGAAAAAACGTTAGGCATGAAGGGAACCTGATTTTCTCAGAGTAACGTAATGGAAAGTAGATAAAAAGTTTTTCTTTTTTTTTTCAGCACAGGAATGGAAAATTTTAAACATTAATAAAAGAAGAATTTTATTTGGACAAAAATATTTTAAAAACCTAAATTTACAGTGAAAGACTGACTATACTGCTAGTTATCTAAAATCAGTAACTAATTACCTGGTCGCTGAAGCCGGCATTTCTTGACATTACAACTCCCCATCGGGTCCCTGCTGTTGCCATTGATGTAACATGAAATCCTTCTTTCCACTTCTTGCTTATCCACTTGAAGGGAAAAAATTCACTTACTTTATAGGACTGCTGTGTATATTGTGTACCTGGAATGTTTCAGTTGAAGCTTCAGATTAAGCACATAGAATAGAATTCCAGAATGTAATGCAGAAAGAATGCAACAACAGCAGAAACGATCATCATAAACTGCAAGCACGCTGATGGTTTGAAAGTTATTCAAAATAACGTGTATATGTAATTTTATAGCAACATATTTAGGATAGTCGAAGGATTCGATTGCAAATTTACCTAGCTGAATGGTTTCCAAGCTCAGATTATGGCTATTGACATGCATCGCCGTAAGCAAAATGTTCAACATTGACCCAGTGCTGACTTTGTTGGGTCCATCTAGTGATGCATCAATGTGCTTATATTTGTTGTGGATATTTTAAACATATTGTAATCTTTTTATTGTGTAAACAGTTAAAAGTAATAGTATTAGAAGCAATATTAATTTTTGTTTTATTGATTCCTCAATTTTTATGTGACACAAATTGAATTATTTTTAATTATAAAATGATTTATGATAAAAATATTAACATTAGTTGTTTATATTAAACATTTTATATTAATAACGTATAACATTGTGCATCTATTTTTTACAATTATGCTGTGTTTTATTCCTATGCCAGTGTTTGCGATTAAGAACTGCGGGCAGCCTTTATAGCATAAAATTTTGAAGAATTTCCAGCCAGCACATTCGCTGTAACTAAGGGGTAGTAGCAAGTATTTACAAACTCAATTAGCAAGCACCAAGCAATTGAAAATAAAGCAATGATAGCATGGATATTTTACTTTATTTTATATTCCAAACTAATGAAATTAAAATGGTCCATATGTTTGAATGGAACTGTTAACATTTTATCTTTTTATTCCCATGCTTTAATACCACACATAAATTGGATGAGAAGCAGCAATGAAGAGTGTAACTTTTTTTAAAGGAAATAACATTAAAAAGTAGTGAGTGGGCATTCCACCTAGACTTGCTAATGCCCTCTCAGACTCCTCTTTTTTAAGGATTTATTTCAAGTTGTATTTTGAACTCAAGTCATGCATATCAGTTTTTTTGCCTGCCTATTTTTTATCTTATGGATAACGAAACCTGTATCTTTCTCCCGAGATTGCTTGGGTAGGTCGTGTAAAGCTTAAATATAACTATAATAACACTAGATTATAATGTCATTAACTATCACTATCAAAAGAAGGTCTATTCATGTACAATACATTTAAAAATCCAACTCAAAACAGTTGCTCATGTTCAACTAGCTTATTTAGTAAGCAAATCAAGCACAATATTTTTAACAAGTCAAACACAATGAACTTTTTCGAAGCCATATTCATTGATAGTTGTTTAACGTTAAAATTCAACAATTATTCAAATTAATTTCCAGGTTTTAATCCATCATAAAAGAGCACGGTGGGATGGTGCACTGTGAATGGGGTTGAAAAAAATTTAAAACATGAATGAATGCAAACATAAAACTACTGATCATAAAAGCAGCTTAAAAATAATACCAAAAAAAAGCAAATGAATAAGCACTTAACCTTTAGACATCACAACTATAGAACTTCCATTATTTGCACCTGCTACTGAGCTAATATAGTAGTTCTTTTCCCATTGTTCCATAATCCATTCCTACAAAAGCAGTTGACCAAAAATAAATACATCACACTGAATCTACATTAAAAAGACTCATCAGGTTAACACAAACCTTATGAAGGAAACAAGGGGCAAGTTCATAAACTTGAGATGTAAAACCAGTTCCCGCATCCATAATGAGAGCCCATAGATTCGTGCAAGATGCAACACAGCTAATAAGGAGGCCATCAAGATTTCCTCTCTCCACATGTTGTGCCAACCGTGTATCCGCCACATTATAGTGGTACCTGAATGATCATGGTAATGGTTAGCATATAAGCTAGTATTAAGAATAAGTAAAATAAAGTTTTATGAAAATATTCCATTGCATTATTCTGGCTCTAAATTTATATTTAACTGATGCTTTTCTCTTACTCCATTCACCTCTAAAATCTTTCCATCTGTGAATAAGGGTGACTGGGTGTTAAGATTATATGTTTTTGTAATATATTTTTGCATATATATTCTTGTATTACTAGTTTAACAATGGAATATATTTATGGGCTCTCAAGGCCTTTCTCCCGCACCAGCCTTGTTTCTCCCGCAGAGGCACAATCAAAGAGGTTACTGTGGATACAGTGAAATTTTGTTTTTTTTTTGTTACTGCAGCCAGTGAGGTAGCAGATACAGTGAAATTTGATTGCTTTGCGATTAATGCTCTTATGAGTCTTTAATTTATCATGTCGTTGCAGCTACACTGAGGTTACTGTAGCTACAGTAATTTAAATGTGGCAGCTACAGTGAAGGACAAACTTTCTCCTTTCAGGTTAAAGATTTGTTAGAGATGATTCTAGTTACAATAAGCCGCAATATTCTTTTCATATTTACACCCGCATTTTTTTTTCATGTTTGTAATTTGCGAGGGTGGATTTGATCTGATATTTTTTTTAATGTGCTAGGTTAGTTTTTATAATAATCAAGGATTTATAATATGCAATATTTTAAAACAAGGAGGAGAAAAAAAAAATAAGAATTCATAATTTAGAAAATGTTTATAATAGGAAGAATTCAGAATAGGCAGCGATTAATAAACATAATAGAAATTCAGAATTGGTAAGTGCTATGAAAGAAAGATGGGAAAAGGAAAGAAGAAATGGGATGAAAGGAAAGGAAAAGAGGGAAAAATAGTCCTAATTTAACTTATAATGAAAGAGGAGGATTGTGTGGCCAGTAGTAGTCGCACTAGCAAGAAAGAGTTTACATGGTAATATACAACAAGCATACCCAATGAAAAACATTTCAAATATAAGTTTTTCAATCAAGCTTGTAGTGGAATAGTCAGTAGGAAGAAGCAACATCTTGCCAACACACACAAGGTCGAAGTAGTGCAATAAACATTGGTGAAGGTCAAAATGTTACAAATTCATCATTAGTTGACTCCTCCAGAGGCCATTCATTCACTACAACACAAGCAAAAAATTCTACTTTAAATTTTAAATGGAAAAAAAAAAGAAATTAAAAAAAAACATGTAGGGCAATTGGTAAATTCTGCTACTTAGTCGGATTTATGTTTAATGTTGCCAATGACCTATATTACATATTTATGTTTGAAGCACATGTTATTTTGGACCTTGTTTTACTCCTACAATGCATGAATTGAGAACTTAAATACTCAAAGATAAGGCTGCTATAATTAATAAGATGTTAGACGAGCATAAGTAAACATGGAGTAAATATGAGTGCTCGATTATGTCTAACAGTCGGACAAATGAAAAAAATAAAACTTTGATTGAGTTTCTTGTAAACAGTCCAGTTCGGATTCCTTAGAACTGTGGATGCTTCTAATTCTATAAAAAGTGGTGAGTTACTATTCACTTAATTGGATGAAGTGATCGAGGAGCTGGGGGGAATAAATGTGGTCTAAATTATAACAAATAATGAGTCAAATTATGTGAATGCGGGTAAAAGAAAATGAAGAAAAGACAACATATTTATTGGTCACCATGTACAACACATTGTATTGACCTAATGTTAGAAGATATTGTAAAGTTGAAAATTCACGAGAGCATACTTGTAAAAGCAAAACAAGTTAAATTCATTTATAACACATGGGTTTGGTTCGATGTGATCTTTTACAAAAGAGAGCGAACTTGTTTGTCCAGCCATCACACAGTTTGCTACGAAATATTTGACCCTTCAAAATATTTACAAGTAGAAACAATCACTTCAGGCAATGTTATGCTCAGAAGTTTAGTGTTCTAGTCAATGGTCAAAGAAGACGAAAGGGATAGAAACTCGAATTGTTATTTTGTTTGATCCACATTTTTAGGGTCATCTTAATTATTGTATCAAAAAAGTTGTGGCTCTTGTAAATGTTCAAAGAGAAGTTGACTCAGAAGATAGGTCAACCATGGGTTATATTTACGAGTTATTGGATTTAGCAATAGAAAAAACTACTTTTAATTGTGGGCATAATGGAAAAAAAGTATGTACTTATTTGGATGAAAACTGATGCAAGATGAAAAATTTAACTTAATAAACCACTACATGCAGCTGGTTATTATTTAAACTCACAATTTCGCTTCAAGGATATTTTTTCTAATGATGATGAGGTAAAAGAAGGTTTAATTACTTGTATGAAAAGAATGTTCGATTACGAAGATTGTCTTAGAGCTAATATTCAACTATGCTAGTATAATAATTTATGAGGAGACTTTGAGAGTACAATTACTATGGATTCAAGAAAGTTGAGATCTCTTGCTGATTGGTGAATGAGATTTGGTGGGAAAGTTAAAATTATGTTCTTAGCCTCAATTGCAGTTTATCAAGTTGTAAAAGAAATTAGAGCACTTTTAAATCAGTAATAATTTCTTTATTTCTTAAAAGTTAAAATTATTATTATTTCCTTTAATAACCACCTCTTAAAAATAATGTTCTTTTTTTAAAATTTTAGATTTATACTAAGAAGAGGAACATGCTTGAGCATAACAAGTTGAATACTCTGGTATATGTAAGATATAATATTGGATTGAGGGGGAGAAGTACAAGAAGAAAACAAAACTTCGATCCAATATTAATAAATAACATAGACTCTGATGATGAGTGGATTGTTGAGAAAAATCCAGTGTTTCAGAAACCTTCTTGAATGAATGAAAATGAACAGTTCTTTAATGTGATGTAACCAGAATGCTCCCACGAAAAATGCAAATGAAGAATAACAAAATATTACACAAGGAAGAAACAACATTTTTATAACATATTCTCACAGAAAAAGCAAGATGAATGAAAGAAAAAATATGTTTCATATTTGTATTTAACTGTTCTTTACAAAAATATGCATTCTTAATTTCTTATAGAAAAAATGTCTTAAATATTTATGAAAGTCATTTTGTTTGTGTTTGTAATTTAGGCAACAATGATAAGAAGAAACAAAATATGAATGCACCTGAAATTGACCATGATGATGACTTCAATGAAGTAGACAAATATTAGACATCACATAAATATTGAAATTTATCGTATCCAAACAATTTGAGGCGGGCTTTCTAAATCCTCATTCTTAGTTCGTCCTGACAAGTGTTGCATGAAGTTATTGAGCATTTATGCGCAAGCTTTTTTGTGCAACTCCAATTCATATTATATTTAATCTATTATTTTTCTCCAAAATTTTATTGTATTGATTTTATGTCTTATTAGCACATCTTTTACTCTCACGGTATATGTCCAAACCACTCGAGCATAATTTTTTAATAGCTTATTTGGAAAACGTGGTACTCCTGCCATCCTACTCATTTCTATATCTACCCTACTTAACTAATCTACACATAATCTACACATTCATTTTAAGATTCTTATTTCTACAACACTTCAACGTGAGAAATTAAATTCATACAACATAGCTAACCCAATTATAAGTTTATAAAACATGAATAAGATTCATGAGAACTTCCTCCTTTAATAAGACAACCATAAGTTTAAAAGTATATGCTCATTTAAATATCCACTCTTTCATATGATAGATTGAATGTACTTAAGCCTATTGAAGACTTACCTGTAACATAAAGGAACCATTTAGAAGTGGTTATATCGTGATTAAGGGAAGACCAAACAAGGTGATTGAGGTTTCCACTTCCAAGACTGAGCAGCATGGACATGCAAAATGTCACTTTGTTGCAACTTGCAATTGATATCTTTACTTCTAAGAAGCTTGAAGACATTGTGCCTTCTTCTCATAATTGTGATGTTCCACATGTTAATCATACTCACTATCAATTGATTGATAAAGCTGAAGATGAATTTGTTAGTTTTCTGGGTGAAAATGGAAACCATCAAGAACAATTTGAAGCTCCCTACGGATGAGACTCTTCTGAACAAGATCAAAGGGTTTGTTGAGGGGAAGGATCCGGTCGTCACCATGATGTATGCAATGGGTGAAGAGCAGATGTGCACTATGAAGGATATCAGCCCAAAGTAGGTTCCATAAATCACACCGAAATTGTAGTGTAATATCACTGAATTTATAGCAACTTATAAGGTTGTTTGTGTAATTTGAAACTCTTCAATTATGTGCGCCAATATCAACCACAGAAGCCTCCTCTCCTTTGGCTCAGTGTGTCTCTAGTCGTCGGGCTATTTTAGTTAATTTTTGGCTTTGTTATTTTTATCAAGCTTACGTTTTGTGTTCTGGATTGTGTATTTAAGCCTAACGTATTTGTTTTCTATTTTGATTGCTGAAAATAAATAAATAAATAAATAAATAAATAAAACACTAGAATTATTTTTTCTAACAAAGATTATAGAAAAGAGTGTATGACGCCCACTAAAATTAGATTTCCTACACTACAACTTTCTTATGCTAATCTTAAGCTCTTATCTTCTGCATCTCATACATTATTCTAACATCTAACTTATTTCGATAGATATCTCCTCAATTGTAACTATATCATTCTCACCTTGATTATAATTTATATGCATCTTCATAACCAATACAAAATATATAAACTTAAAGTTGATCTTTATTATAATCCTATCATGATTAAAAACTTTTACTCAAATACTCTACTGATAAAATTAATCAATGCTCTGCATGCATATATTTAATAACTTAAAGCATATCATTGACACAATTGCTTCGCTTAAGGGCAACAAAGCAGGCATGGTGAACGACACTAAATGCCTTACGTGATCAACAAAAATAATATGAGGATTTCTTAATTATTTTCTATGTTTTGCCATTAATTATTGTCTTTTTCAGTAATTGTTATAAAATTCCCTCCATGATGAAATTTTATGGCAAAAAAACAAACTAATATTTTGATATTAACGTAATTTTTGAGCCTATGCTGTGTTACTCTCTCAATATTTCATTGCATGATTCAAAGTTTGCCACCCCTAAAGTACCAAAATTCTAAATATTTAATCTTAAACATTGAAAGAATAATACTTTAGCAAACCAAAATGTATAAAACATTTAAAAAAAAAAAAGACAAGAAAACCACATATACAAATTAAATTAGAATTTGTTAATTTTTCATGCGCATCTTGTGTTGAGTGAGTGTTGAATTTTTTTAATTGATAAAGCATTGATGTATATTATATAGTTTTTTCTAACGATTTGACATCATCTTTTTTAGTTAAATTAAAAATAATATTATTGACAAGTCCTCAAATTTCAATAGGTTTATTCAGCTATATCTAAAGTTTTATCCTTCCGCGCATACTTTAAAGGTAACTCTGCAACACTTCTTTAAATATAATCCATAATAAATCATATTTACATCATCATCTTTAACCAAGATCTTATTCTCATTATTTTTAATGCATCTACCTTGAACAAAAGGTTCTAGATCTCTAATACTCTGTCTTAGCTAAATCATGTATCTCATTTTCTCCCATGTACATCAAAACTTCAGCTTTTAGCTTGTTTAACATTCATTCTACAAGACCTCTACTTCATCAACAGTATTACTTGTTGCCACATTAAAAGCACATATTTTTCCTTAATAACTTTTGCTCCTCCTTCCACATCCGATAATGTAAGATCTATTTCACATCATCCTAAAATTTATACAATAATTTTCTAAATCAAAACTCATAGAAATACAATGAGCAAATGAATAGCTCTTTTCTTGATCTGCCATGCTCAATTGTTGTGGTCTAAGATGAGGTGGCTCACTTCAAAACTCATCACGCATTTATAAATGAATTAAAAGTAAAAGAATGACACACTGAACTAAAAGAACTATAATTACGACAGCTTTTGGTATTCTATATTTGTAATGTGTGTGTAGAGCAGAACTAAATACAAACTTTGATTGCCGCCAAAACTTTTGAAAAAATTAGAACACACATGACACGCTTCTATTCCCCTTATGGGCTGGACTTGAGCCCAAACTACACCCCTTATTCGCCAACTTGGCCTAACACTTAACAAGAATTCACAACATTATTATCACCCCTCTCACAGAAAAGAAAGAAAACCAAATAAACGCAACAATAAATCCTCTTTTACCAAGAGGATATCAGAGCTACCCATACTTAATCATATAAACAAGCCAAGTCTAGAAAGAAGAATAAGGAAAATGAAATCGATGGGCTAAAAGGCATGTATTAAATAGAGGAATAAATAACCCATGTTTTTTTTATTTTCAGGGGTAATTCACGGGATAATCAAGAATAGGATAGACATAGAGTATCGCAAAAAATAGAGCATGCCCATGTCTTTAGCTTATATCCATAGAACCCCCGGACATACAAGAAAATTATAAAGAAATAAATCCCATTCAGCACTCTCAAACTACTGCTGATAGAGAGATTTGAATAATCCTACCAAAACACCCTAATGATGAGATATTTCAAAAGAATAAAGCGAAAAGTTTCAAGAAGCAACACAATAATTGATCTATGACAGTAAACAAAGGCTACATGTGCAAAATATACAAATAGGCAACTGTAAAAATAGGCCACTGAACTGAGCAAGTGTCGCTGATACAAGTTTAATTAAATATATGATCAGGTTATTTATAGAAATTTCAGTTAGACAAGTGTCGTGCAGTTTTTCTTATTGATTAAGGTCTACCTAGCTTTGAGTTCTGTGGCGTACTTTTACAGTTGGCTACTTCCATAAGCTAGATATTTCAATAAACACCCACATTAGCATGATTAAATAATTATTTAAAGTTGTAACAACATGTATGAATTTCTGCACCGGTAAAACCCCAAAATTCAATGTTAATGAGCTAGCTCCATCTAATGCGGAACGTTAAATAAGACTTATCAAATCTAATAAATTCGATCACCATGTCAATGGAAAAGAACCTCGTGAGTGACAAAGGAATAAAAATCGTAATCCGCCACTCAATCGGATTTATTTAATAAATCCGGATTTACATTGCAAAAGAGACGAAACACGAGATTTGGAGACCTAACACGATAAAATTTCATTTAACGGAGCGTTGGATTTGATTTTTATTTTTTGGGAGTTTGGTTGGATTTAAGTAAAATCCATTGACTAAATACAATTAATAGGATGCTACCAAACACCGCCTAATTATTTGCAGACTCAGGAAAAGATGTTTATGTCACCAAGGAAAGAAAAATAGATCAAACAATCATAGAATCCTAACTACTTTTTCCTTATATAATAATCAGTAGTAATCACCTCTGCTTCATTGGTGGTCTTGCATTATAGACTGAAATCCACTGAGTTGCTGGAACTCCCAATCGAATCTTCTTTCTTAATTGAGCATCATCTTCATCATCAATAGTTAATCTGCCTCGTTTCTGTCCAACCTGATACATAATCATAATCAGCTGTTTAGCGGCCTTGCCAGACTAGAAAAAACCATCATCATTTTTTATTGGAAAATCAAACGAAAAGAATAAGTATCAAAGACTACAATACCTTCAGTGCTCCATCTGTATTGATTGGCCTAATAGCCGGATTAGATCCAATTAACTCATCAAACAGAGATATTAGCTTAGAATAATTGGGCTCCTCGTCATACTTCAAGTTTACCACAGTTTCAAGAAACAGCTTAAACGGAGGTGGACAGAAACAACAAAGCAGCTCAGGAGATGTTGCCATCTTTTTCTTGCAAACCAAAAAAGACTTGTTCTCACCCTAGATTGAAAAAAAAAAAATAGGAGAAGAAATAAGTAAAAAATGTAACTTTTACTAAGTCAATTAGTTAGAAAGAATGCCAATGCAGTAAAATTCCAACCTGGTATCCCTGCCATGGCAGCCTGCCTCGATGAAGAAAAATAAGAGTGTATGCAAGAGATTCTAGATCATCTCTTCTACTAGCGGTTCTTCCCAAATGCGCATGCACGCTTGCATATCGAACAGTACCTCTGCATCCATTCAATAAGTTGACTTAGAAAAAAAAAAACAAAGAGCAAAAACTATTTTATGGCGGTGCAATATTTAGAAAATGAAAAAACAATTCAATGTACCTGAAGACATCTGGGCGTTGGTCATATTCCACATGCTGGCCAGTCGCAGCATCCTTCCATTTCGTGGCTGAAGTACCATTAGCAAAGAAGAAAAAAATTAGTTCGCTATGTTCAATATGAGTAAAAATAAGCAAATCAAATGGATGAGTAAACTATAAACAAAGCCACTAAATTCTTCAAACATGAATGGAACAGCTTTATAAAGGGTAGATCAGGCCAACTCCAAATACATCCCTCCCAAAACCAAAAACTCATCTTGGTCTTGAAGCATGAGAGGTAAACCTAAAACTGATTTATACCATTCCACTAATTCTTTTAGAACATTAGCAGACCAAATTAACTGGAAAAGTAATATTGAGAAGGTTAGCACATGAGAAGAGGAGAAAAGAAATAAAGTAGATTCAATTAATAGCTAAGAGGCATTAGGTAGAGTAGAGAGCAAGAAACTTGACAAGCTAAGTTGGGATTTCGTTCCTTGGATAAGTAGAAGACCCTGCTGCATAAATTCTTTGACAAGGCGATGAAAGGTAAGTCGACCTAAGAACTTCAACACAACCAAGATAGGAAACTCTAAAACCATAAAACTGGAAACAAAGACGATCAGGTTTGGATTTGACAATTTGGATACTTCGGAGATCTTGCGGCAGATGTTGCTACAGCAAGGTGCAAATATGGAAGAATTTCATGCACAGTGACTTGACCTAAAACATAGTATCCAGGCTAAATAAAAGAAGATATGCTTCCCCAAATACTCCCAATGAAGCAGAAAGACTCGGACGATAATGGCGCAAACAGAAAATAACATGAGTTAAGAAAATAGGGAGATTATCATCATATCAATCTTTAATATAATACTTTCAGTTCACTAATAATTGGCGCGTGAAGTTATTAAAAAGTTGCTCAAATTATTAGAATGACCATCAAATCAAGCTACTTGCACAATTTGCAGAATTGAGTTGCAAATTGGGTGAAAACATAAATAGCTCCATTAGAACACAAATACACATACTGGTTCTAGAAAAGATAACACCACCATTAGAATAACATACTGAGTAAAAATTTCCTCTTACCCAGTCCAAGATCAACAAGAAATAACCTCTTCTCTTGTGGTGTCGATGGTTGCCCAAGCAAAAAATTCTCAGGCTTTACATCTCCATGGACATATCTGATAAAAATAGTCAGTAATGGTTAAAAATAAAAAGTAACAAAACAATCTAATAAAAAAAAATCAAATTTACCCAAAAAGAAAATTGAGTTAGAAAATATGCAAGCCTCCCAATATGAGAATGAAGAAGAATTACACTTACCCTTTAGCATGCACCTTCTCAAGTATAGATATAGATTCTACCGCAATGCAGGCAACCATTTCAGATGACATTCTGCAACACAATCAAAAGGAGCAAAACAGAATTAAAAATATGGAACAAAAAAATACTGTGCATAACAATGATGTGATGATCAAAGCTCCTAGTGCATTTTGGAAAAAAAAACTCAGAATTTTCCTGCATATAATGTTCATGCACACAAAAAATAATATTTCTTTTATTCAAAGACGAAATATATCTGGTTCAATACAGCTTTTCAAGTACAACTATTTGCATGCAATTTTAGCTTTAGAACCTCCACAACAACTCAAAATACTCCAAAATTAGCATAAAAATTCCAATAAACACTACAATCTCTGGAGGTCAACCTATGATCAACCAATCACATTTAAATTCAATCATTTTATTCAACTCCAAAGTCGCCACATTAACATAAAAATCTGCATTTTGGGCAGATGCTTTATGGAACAATCAAATATTGACAAAAAACAATGAAACTTGATAAATATAACAATGATACATGTGAAAATAAATGATGGAATATTTTGCTTGAAAACCAGTGGAAGTGATAGTTCTTGAAATAGAATTTGGGAGAACTATTCTCCTTTAGAGAAGAGAAGTCCATCTCACACATTTATGAAATATATATTATATATCCATCATTTGAACATGTGAATTCACGCAAAGAGAAGCAAAAATCATTATCACAACCCATGTTTGAATATGATAAGTATGAACATATTCCATAAAAAAGTTAGCAAGATGCATTAAAAATTATTAAAAAAATGAAAAACACTTATACTATAAACCCGGCATATCTCATTTCTTAACATTTGAAATATTTTACCGCCATTTCAAGTTTTTGGAAGAAAAATGTATATCCAATAGAGGCGTACTGCTATTCTTTTTAAATTTTAAATACATATAATATACAATGCTACAGCACCCAATATAGGTATCGCGAAATATTCTATTCATAAAAAGAATCTCTTTTCATACTACGTCACCTTTAGTTAACATAAATGACTAGTTTTAAGGGTAAAATAAGTGGCTCTATCAGCTAATTTAGTAGGTAATTGACTCTCAAATGAATCATTTTACATCTATCACTTGGTTTTCCACTGCCATGTTCTTCCTTAGTTCAGAATCAAAGGACTCCACTCAGCAACTATTGAAACTAATGGCCATCATTGACATCACTTAAACCTCACTCCTAACAATCATGTAGGATACATTAAAGATTATAAAAAAAAAAACCATACATTAAAAAAAATAATAATGGATATAAATAGGCATTGATAGCAAAATGAAAACAGAGAAAATCATTCGTCAATATGAGGTTTTTCACTTATGCATTAGGTCTCTCCTTGAAGCAACTCCAAGTGAGCCTAACAAATAAAGCTTTAAAGAGTTAAAAGCCTATGATGTGCCACAAGATGAGAATGATGGACGGTCACAATGGTAAGACACTCACGCTTGACCAGCAGAATTCCATGCATCCCATAAACTTGGGCCCAGCATATCCATCACCTGTAAATAAAAGAGTTTCAGAAAACAATAATAAAAATAAAACAAAATTGCATAGAGATTAAAAATGCAATAATAAAAAAGCATGAGATAGTTATTTTGATAAGAGATAAATAGAGAGGAGGGGTAATGTTAACAGTTATTTCAAGACATGCAGCACACACCATAACGTAATAGTCACCCTGCCTTCCTTTATAGTGGACCCTTGGAACCCCATGACTTCCACCAAGAGCACTGTTTAATGAAAGCCATGTCAATGAAATGAAAAAATTAAAATCAAGTCAAACGGTAATTGAGTATGTGCACAAATGCTTAGTTGTGTTAGCGCATGGGCAGGAAATGAGATAATAGATTATTGATGAAGGTAGAAGAACACCTGTAAACCTGCCACTCGTAAGGAGGACCATAAGTACAACCCTTGCTGTTCCTATGCTCAAATTTTAGAGCAACCTATAAACAGTGAAGAAACCAGAAAAGAAGCAAGCAACCAGGTTAATATACTGTCACAAAGAATGAGAAATATGTCATCTAAATCAAAACTTCTGCACAAATAATGAGAAAAAAAAAATACCTCTAGAGCACCAGGGCCCATTGCACGATCATTACCACCAGTAACACGGCGACCAAGAAAAACTTGGCCAAATCCACCTTTACCCAACCTCCTTTCAATCTTATAGACTGGAGATCCACCTACCTGGACCTGAGATATAGGTTATCATGTCAAATAGCCACCACAAAATCATCCAACAGAATCACTCTCAACAAATTAGAGTGTATGATAAGAAGAATGCATAATTAGCTTTCCTTAACTATTTATATGAGAATAACATGTAACAGCCTCAAGCAACATAATTAAGTAGGCAACACAATGAAGTGACAGTAATGTGAACAAAGCTAAAAATTAAAGAATACAATTAAATTACTCAAAACAGAATGTGAAACTAGACTATACATAATAAAAGGAAAATGAAAGGCTAGGGTTTACATTTTTAACTGACCAGACAAACGAATCTGGCTGAATTAAATGAAAATTTTTAATTCAAGTAAAATACACAATTACTGATATTTCTTATCTAGAAGACAATAAGCAGACAAAAAGACAAAAACCATGAACTATGAATCTTATTCATTTATTTAGTCCTGATAAAAGGTTTCCAACACATGATTTGTATAAATATTAACGTGCAACAAAAGAAATGAAACTACGGTGTATTTGTTTTGATAAGGTTGCCACCACTTGATTTGCATAGAGATATAATTTGCAGCAAAAGTAATGATGCAACAGCATATTTGCCCTAATAAGGTTGTCACCACTAGATTTGCATAAATATGAATGTGCTGCCGGAAAATAATGCCACAATATATTTGTCTGACAGTCTCACAGTTATCCTTCATTCTAAATCTGAGAATTACATTCCAAAATAAATTCATAGATATGCATCAATGTCAGAACATTAAAAAAGACCATATCTTCTAAACTTTCCTTGAGGATTATCACTCCTAGAAAATGCTTAGTGCTTAAATGTGAGTCTCAAAGTCCTTGAAAAGACAATCAACTATCTTACCTAAAGCATTAAAATCTCATGTCATGATCAATACAAGAAGCGTTTAATAATCAATACAAGAAGCGTCATATTAAACGTGAAGATGTTCAAGCAATAGAAAAGTTGACCGAAATACCTTCTTTAGTTATGGTAAACCTAAGATTGTTTATGCTTTATACATAAACTTCAGTAAGCAAGTAAACTATCAATACATGTTACTGGAAGTTTTTACCCTAGTTCCCCACCACTAGGTTGTTGAGCTTGTACATTAAAAAAATAGAAATTAAGTGAAATATAACACAATTATTTTCATTAAAATTAGAGAAATGAAAGCAGTAAATTTACTTTGGATGAATCTAGCTACAAGATTAGAATGCTGCTTACAGTAGACAAATAAAATTTTGAAATTTCTACTCACTAAAACTAAAAGCACATTGAAGATGAGACAATTTGGGAAGTCTAGCTCAGGAGAAGTAAGCTAAGCCGGTAAAGTGCCAGGCCAAATTCTTTGAGTTCGATTGTTAAACATATAGAAAGTCCTCAATATAGAAAAGAAAAAAATCAAACCATCAAGGAAATGAATAGAACAAGAAAAGTTGGCATATCAACCTTTTCAGGGAAAGGAGCCGTGTTCCCTTCTTCTTCTTGTCCCGCAGCCTTGTTGGCGCTCAACCCACCGCTATCATCACCCAGCATCTTGCCCTGGACCTCGTGCAGAAGTTCCAAATTCCTGCGATCTACAGCAGCGACCCCACCCCGCTGCTCTACCTCCTTAGCAATTACAACCTCTTTTACCTGATCAGAGACCTTACCTTCTCCCTCTCCCTCTCCCTCCTCCTCAGTCACAAACAACCTAACAACAGCAGCTGGCTTCTTCGAAGGCCTGCCCCTTGGCCTCCCCTTCCCCGCTGGTTTCGCCTTCCCAACCGATGCAGGTCTCCAAGCTACCGGCGATCCAGCCCCGCCCGACGCCTTCTTTGCCGTCGCACGGGTCCTTGGCCTCCTAACCTCGCGATCTACAACGAGTGGCGGTGGAGCACGACCTCCACGACGCACCCCGCTCCGAAGTTCTGGCATTCTTCGCCCATGCAACCACGTAGCGCCGCTCCAAAACCGACCATTATCTCCTCAATCTCTCCCAAAGTTCGCCGCCATGGATCTAACCAATCATCAGCCTTCAATGAGCAAAAATACGAGAGAAAAAAATCATCTCACCGCACTCGTTCTTCATTAGAGTTTCAAAGAAATCCGCAAGAATCGGAAAAAAGTAAACCAACCTCGTCGAGAGATGACTTCGGGACGTTTGGATCGATTCAAACACAAATCAACTCCGTTGACTGCCCCGCTCACGAATTTGGCTTCAGATTCTTCTTCCCGTCTAGTGTTTTAGGATCGATCAGCCACAACTCGAGAGAGAGCTCGCTGGCTTCGCCGAGGCGGCTCCGGAAAGATGAAGCCAGAAGAGGGCTGCAAGTATGAGTGTAAACCCTCGCGGTAATCGATTCCTGAAATTCGCGTGGACTCGATGCTATAAAGAACGAAAGATATTTCTAAATTTTTGTTTATATAATTATTAGTTATTAGAAAGTATACGTTAATCTTGATTACAGAAAATCTGGGTCAATATTCGGATTAATTTTTTTTATATTTTTTTAAAAACCCTAAATTTATTTTTGGATAACAGAATACATCAATATTCAGCTACTTTGGGCACTTATTCATCTATTTGGCATAGTTTGCATCCCTGTATTAATTTTTAGGGTCTGTTTAAAATAATTGCAGTTATTTGAAGAAACAATTGTTTAAAAAATTATGACCATTTTTACCCAAAAAAAAACCATATGTGTCGGATTTGATTGGGAAATCAAGTTTTTAGCAGTAATTTTTTAAAAATATATGTAAAATAAAGTTTTATCAAACAGAAAAAATAATAGTGTGAAACCGCACAACCACACAAATGCACTGTCTATCGTGTTTTTGAAAACACCGTCTAGTCGTTTGGGGCAGTTTATAGGTGCGATAGTGTTTTTGAAAATGCCGCCTAACCATAACATTGTGCTACGTTTGAGTTTTTTACACTAAACGCAGGTCGTGGGTCTACCCCCACGGTCGACCCGTGGGCTACGTTTCAAGATAAGTTGTTTATCCTGAAACTAAACTGTTTATCTTGAACCTCACAAGCTGCCCCAAACAAACAATTATGCTCATCTTTCTTGATGAAAAACATATTCAACTAATTTCAAGTTTTTAGAATCAATCTATATTTACTAAATTATGAGAGAAAAAAAAATTAAGTCAATGTGAATGTCTAAATCAATTTTTTTTGTAAAATATTCAACTTTCAACATATGAAATATAATTTAACGACTATACTAAATTTATTTTAAATAAAATTTAGAAATTCTAAGAAAAATATTCTTGCCCAACCTGGCGGGTCCTTTCTAGAGTTCGGATCTTATGGGCCGTTGATGATGTTGACGGTCGGATCTCCGGGCGGTGGAGTATTGTCACATGACCCCTTTTTTGCACGTGTGCCTTTCCAACAAAAATCAAACCGGCAAGAAATTCATAATAAGCGCTTGAGAATTGATTTTATTAAAAATTTACATAATTAATTTTTTATTTATAATTAAATCAAATGGATCAAATTTTATATTTACATATCAACACCTGAAATTTTATATTTATCTTTATAAATATTAAATATTAACACGACATATAATATTAAATATTAAATAAAAACCGATTTTATTTTATAAAAATTCAGATAAGCTATTTAAAAATAGGCCAAATTTTGTATGGAAATGTTCCCCGATCGTTTCTATTTTGCAATGAACTAATTATATTGGATTTATTCATTTGTTTATGTTTATTATCTAATTTGCTTATGTTCAATGATGAAAAATCTTAAAGGTAATATTAACCATCATAAAATGACAAGATGAAATTATTACCTTAAGACTAATGGTACGTTTTGGGGCCGCTTATTTGGTGCGGTGGCGTTTTGAAAACGCACCTGACCTGTTTGGGTAAACTGCGTTTTGACAGCTTATGTGTTTTGAAAATGTTGAAAACAACGTTTTCACACCGCACTTATCTAGGTGCGGTGACAACTTTCTAGAAATGGTCTGGCTTTTCCAAAAAAATAAAAAATTGTAATAGTAACTGCACCTTGTTTATCAACAGATTATTCAATAAGTTGCAGCTGCCCCAAACAGATCATAAGAATTCTATGTTAAGTCATCTATCTACTTCACTAAAGTCAGTTGAGTCCGACTTAGCAACTTTGATGCTTTGATCAATTAAACCAAACTATAATAAAATAAGAATTATTATTGAGAAACATTTTGAACGCTATTAACAACATGGAACATGTTTTAAAGGTAAAATTGAAATGCAATTGCCAAATATGCAATCATATAACAAGAGTTATAATTAGAGTTCCAAAGTTCAAATAATTTGCAACATGTTTAAGGATTGAAAATCTTTAGAGTAATCATAATTATTTTTAAGTTAGATGATAAAAAAATTTTTGAGCAATCATATTAATACAAAGAAATAGACAAATAAGAAACTTTATTTTGATATGTGATAGCACTAAGAATCATTAGGTTGGTGATATTACATGAGAAAAAAAACCATAAAAGAGGAGCAAAAAGGACAACATTAAACCACAAAATTTGACTCACCATAAAGACAAAATTGTGGACTCTAAACATTATAATTATTTAGAGTCCAAAAAGATTATGAAAGTACAATAGAACCTATAAAATTTACCATTTTTTTTCTTTTAATCTCTGAAGCATGATTCATAGGAACAAATTTAATTCATTTATTTGAAGTACTATAATATCAAAAGTACTTTAAAAATGAGTTTTGTTCCATTGGGAATGATTGTTAAACAAAAAATTAAATTATGAGAAAATGGTAGCAAAATATCATTACAAAACTCAAAAGCAATATATGACAATAATAAACTAATGACATGTTATTTGATTTTTGACACGCCACAAGTAAATTTACATCATCCGACATGAATCTGGAATCATAATACGGATCCTGAGACGATATTTTAAACAAGAATCATTCAAATCTTGATAAAAAGTCATCAAGAGCTCAGATTTCAGCAAACTTATAGTCAAACTAACTGTTTTGATGAGACAAAAAACTAGTCCAATTTGAGTCAAATCAAGCCCATATCAAGTCATTGAATCACACTTAGAAGATTTTCAGACACATTTTGAAGAAGAAACGGTTGTCGAATATGACAAGTTTATTCTCAAATCGAGCGTCTCGACAAGACAAATTGAACGAGCCTAAGATCGCTAAATTTTGACATCATTAAGACACTCAAATGTCCATTAAACTTTGTATGATTGAGGGAAGCTCTCCTGACCGTCCGATCAAAATGTTTCATATTCCTGCATTAATTGCACCCAGGACACTATAAATAGAGTCTCATCTCTCTCCTGAGGAGGGGCTTAAGCCTAGAGAGAAAGCCTGAGACTTTGAGGAGAAGCTGCAGCTCAGCATCATCGTCGACCGTCGTCGACCACCGCCGACCTCCCTCGACAAGCACCGATCATTATCAACCACTGATCGTCGTTGACTACATCAACCGCCATCGACTCACCACCTCCCTCAACCATCGCCTACGGTCGTTGACCACCTCCAACCTCCATTGACAACCATCAACCGTTGTCGACCACCGCTAACCACCATCGTTAATCATTATCAATCACACGCCGTCAGTCGACACTGTAATCTGAAAAATATAGTTACTTTTTCCGTATTTGGGATATAGGATTTTTATAATCATCAATCAATTGCGGATTTTCGCAATTAGGCCATACCCCATGATTTTTCCCTTTATGTGTTTTCCACATAAAAACTCTTAGAGTCGTCACAGCTTGTTTCCTTTTTCATCTGTATGTATGTTGAATTCTCGTACAACGCTAAGACTATGATCCGTTACACTACCGCCACGAATTTTCTAGCACGCATCAATTTTAAAAACTAATGAAAGAATTTTCATTCTCATCACAAAAAATCACTTTCCAGATAACAGATACAAGACAACATGAAAGCTAACCGAAAAAAAAGATGGCTTAAAAAGTCGTTGGATAGAAGGATCCATGTGAAAATCACATATTGTATATGTTAACCATGACAACCTCAATATTGAAATGTAAGTTCTCCTGATAAGTGTAGCATCTAATAATTGAAAGTTGCAACATCAGAAACTATAGAACATAAAACACTATTAGAGTATATTGATCTTAAGCCAAGCAAAATATGGTTGACAATAACTATAAAGCATAAATGCTACTAATAGTAAGGGTAAATTCCTCTTGTAAATTTCATTTTAAGCATTTTAATCTCATAGTAAGTGCATTGTATTTGAAATGAGTGAAATCTCTTTATTCTCATAGTAAGTTGCGTTAAGTCTCTCCAAACGGGGGAAGTTAGATTTTCATTTTAACCAAAAGTATCCATACAAAATATGGCGCTATGCGAAAAACATTGAGTTGGTATTGTAATAACCTCCAAATGATTTTATATTTGTATAGGAAGTTAATAGTGTCAAGAATAGAAAATATTGGCCCTCTTGCTCTCTAGGGTTAGTAATAACATTCAAAGCAATGGTGTGTAGCTTCTTTTTTGTGCAATCATAATGAAGAAAATTATTCGTAAGTGTTGAAAATTTCTTTCTCAGTCCCTTAAGAATCTTTCAATTTATTATTTTTCAAAATCACAAAGCGCATTACTGAATTCAAATTTATTTACAATCAATAAAAAAAATATTACTAATAAGGATATCCAAAAGACGAGAAAAACAACAATGAATAATAATCTAAAGTAAGAAACCTAAGATTTTAATAGATTGAGTAAAAGTTTAATACTTAAGCAAGTAATTCAATGTGTTAGACTTACTCTCTATTCTCTTATAAGAAATACAAGTTACACAACATGACTTAATAGGTGTTTGCTAAAAATTCAACTTAGCTAAATTGTTGCTAATGAATAGGTAAAAAGTGCTTGTTGGTTTATAAATGAGAGAAAATGTCACCAAAGTAGAAAACATTGTTTTCATTAACTTAAAAGCTTTAGCAAGTTGGATGAGAAGTCTTAGATCCTATAGATGACTTTTGTCTAATCATTCTTAGTGTCAAATAGCACAATACACAATTTATTGGTTAATGAGATTAATAGAATTAACTTAGGCAATAATCTGGCTTATATTTAATTCATCTATTCTTATCCCTTATTGATGATGTTCACATAATAATAAGCTAAAAAACACATTAATGAATCATCACATCATCTATTTTCTTAATTCTCTTAAAGGGTAGTGAAGCCTCTAAAGAGGCTATTAATATCAAGGTTCTCATCAGTTTACAAACTTCACAAAGCTCTCATATAAAGCATATGGATCAAGGATTTAAAATTGAAGGACTCCACTTTAGTTTTAGGCTAGAACCTTAAATCAAGGTCTATATGTAGAGTTTGTTAAGAGCAAGTATTTGTTAAATGGCTAATCATGCCACATGTATAGTAAGAAACACTAAATGCTTTAGAGCTAGATATATAAACTAGGGCCTTTTATTTGGAATCATGGGGCTCTTTAAAAATTATTGAGGTGGTTTGGAATGTGTCTGATAGCTACTTTTAGATGAAGTTGTAAATCTCATAGAAAGGATCTAATACATGCTCAGTTAAGCATCAACTTTGAATGCTTCTTTGAAGGAGTAAACTTTTTAAGTTAATACTTCATGACAATTATCAATACATAAATCATTATGATACCGTGATTCTCTCTCATATTGCAATCGATTATTAGGTCATTGAAGTGTGTCATATACTCATATTAAATCATTGTCATTTCAACCATGAGCTGACTTTGAAAACTTAAAGGCAAATGTTTTTACTTTAATGCCTTTTATTTGCATCCCTTAAAACAATGGATGGTTGGCTTGATCATTGGATTCCTTTTTGTATAAGATTAAACTAGTATGTGATTATTTAGCATCATATATACAAAATCAACTTGTCACTTTTTGAATACGGGCATCTAATCAAATATTAGTCCATATTAAGTAGATAATCATGAAAAAAATTAGTTTAATCACAAATTTAAGTAAATTAAATTTAAACATTCGAATGATTTCATTATCAAATCCTTGATACATTTTTTATATGGTAATATAATATCGATTCATTCCAAATGATGGCTCTTTATAGTGTTAAAGTTCATGTTCATATGGAGGATATAAGGCATAATCATCATCTTTTCTTAGGAATCTTCACACTCGAAGAGACAAAAGAGAAAACATGCTTAAAGTTATATATATGATATCGTTCAAGTGAGAAATACTAAGGCCTAATAGTGGGTGTGAAGGGAAAAGATGAGGGAAAAAAAGAGACAGAATAAATTGGATGACCTTCGCCTTCCTTTGCTTGATGTTTAAGAAGTATACCAAATTCTAATGAAGGTAGTGTTGAACTTTTAATATTTTGCTTTAATGCCTCAAACGTCCTTTGAAATTCATTAAAGTTTTATTGAAGCAAAAGTTTCATTACTTTTTTATAAAAATGCATGAGATTATTATGCTTGAATTCTAAAATTTGATTTTTTGTACATTTTATCATTATGAGTTGACATAATGATGTGTTTATTTTTATAGTACATTTTATTGCCAACTTTTAGTTACCATTAGGAGCTGACATAATGGTGTGTTTATTTTTATAGTAGATTTTATTACCTATTTTTAGTTTTTCATATATTTAAGGGCCTCACAATCCAAATTTTAAAAAAAATATTCATACATAAATTCTAGATAAAAATGATGAAATTATAACCAACATGTTGAGAGTTCTTATAGCTAGAATACTAATAATATAAGATTTTTATGTAAACATTTTTTTTTGGCATAATATGTAGTCAAAATGAAGTTGAATGCATAACTATATGAGAGTAAATAAAAGTATTTATGTAAAGTTTTTCAAGTTTAATAACTTAATAACACAATCTAATGTAAAAAATACAATTCAATACACAACAAGTTGTTTTTGAGAAAACATAGTTGCTTTGATATCAAATTGATGTAGGGCAAATATAACTAATTAACGTATGATGAATGTAACTATATTTTAGCATATCCAATCAAAGTAGATGTCAAAACTCTTCTTGCTCTGCTTGTTGGCACTCCTGCTCTACTTACTATTGATTCTGAATAAGTAGATGACATCTTAACTCCGGTGTTATGTTAAGTTAATCCTATAATGGTTCATGAATCATCATTATCATCTGTTGTACAACAAACTCCATGGTGCTCTCCATATTATCATAATTTTTTCTTCTGTGTTGATTTCTTTTCTCTAAAACGCTCCTTTTTTAATTTATGACATAATTCACGTTCACCGAATTGTAAAAGATATTACGAGTGTTTGTTAAAAGAAACAAGTAGGAACGTATATAAAGATCAAAAAAGACTTTTAAGAGTAATTCCAAGATCCAAAAAAGAATCTCCTTTTACATAGATGGCTACATATCAAAATGGTTAGAAAATCATAACTAAATATGTAGCGTGCTAGGCTGCATGACGTTATCTAGCTATGAAACGAGTTGATGAAGTCATCTTAACTCGCCGAGTTAGCCCGTTGAACTAGTTTGTTGGATTAATTGGACGAGTAGATTGGTTGAACTAATGAGTTGCTGGGTCAGTCGAAGTTGGCTATGGACTTGTGCTTTATTCGAATATGCTTGAAAAATTCAGATCAATTCACAATCTTTAGGTGACGGCCAATACCTTGAACTCGATAAAATGAAATCTTGACAATGCATATCATTATTATTTATCTATGTATTTTCTCCTGCTATAGAGAGAGAGAGAGAGAGTGAGTATAAAGAAAAAGAGATTAAGAGCAAAAATTTTGTAGGCCTAGTTTGATTAAAAAAAGAAACTCTGAAGTGAACGTGAAGAATATAAAGAGAAATTTGAAATGTCTGATAATTTTAAATTTTATTTGAAACTTAATCTCAACACAACCTATGTTTTGAAGCTATTATGCGAATCATAGGTTTAAAAATACAGATTCAAAAAATCATGCTATGAGGTTTGAATTTTGTTGGAAAATGAATGTTATGATTAGAATTATGTTTGAATACTATTTCTATAAGTTTTATATATTTAAGGGGCATCTACTTAGGGTCTGTTTGGGGCAACTGCAGTTATCCAGCTTATCCTGATAATCTGATGATAAGCAGTTGATCCGGATAAACTGTTTATTTGTTTGGTTAGTGCATTTTGCAAACAACTGATTCTGGATAAATTACTAATTTGCCTATGTTATGGAATTTCATCTAAAAAACTCATAAAACCATCAACAGTGGGATCATTCGCCACTGGTTCAATTGATACAGAGCTTCAAAAATAGTTATCAGTCTACCAATTGAGCTCTGCGCGAAAACATCTTTATTTTTTCCTTTTTTTTCCATCTTATGCCTCTTTGATTGGTCAGTTGACTCAAGCTCTCTAGGATTTATGCTAGGGCCTTCACCTGAACCGATAACCTGATCAGGGAGCACGTCAACTGAGATGCCAGTGAAGCCCTGCTCACTGGGGTTGAATGCATGCTAACCAGTAGCGACAACTCCCTTGAACATAACATCCAATTTATCTTCCAAGTCCAGCTCAATTCCACACAACTTAATTTTTTTGCATTTGGTACTACCTTCAACGAAAAGGGGGGAGGGGGTTTAAGCATATTGGACAAAATAGAAGTATAAATGTTAATTAATTGAAGAGTTTGCATGGGTGCAATTATTACATCTAACTTCTCAGTCCACCATTCCTCTAAAGCATCCACGATGCGCTTGACAGAATCCTAACTCAATCTCGTCGATCTTCGTTTAAGTTCCTTCTATAACTTTCATTCCTTCTTTAGTTGATCCCACTTGTTCTTGAATTTCAATCTATTGTAATCCCTCCCTGTCATTTCTTTAAATTTTTTGAAAATATTCTGCCACCCTTCTTTGTTGAAGTATATGGTAGATCTATTTCCAAGTTAAATCTCCTTAATACAGAGATTGCAGAAAATGTATGTCACATTCTTATCCCACATTGCTGACGTAGTCCCTTATTTATTTTTATTCATAATGCAACTAATGAAACATATAGCATCAAGATAGTGCAATAACATTGAAAGTAAAATAAACCATCAAGAGAAACAATGGCAAATATAAAGATTAACGGAAGAATAAGTATATCTTGAAAAGTCCAACATCATCCACTCATAAAGTTCAAGCTTGCTCGCTTAAAATTCATCTAAATTATAATATAATAACTAGTCAATTTATCTAAAGGGTTAATCAAATAATTCATCAATTAACTATAAAAAAAAACTTTATCTAAAATTTAGATGACTTGAAAATTTAAGTAGCTTTGACTATACTTTACTAGATACAATGATTGTGTTACTTACATCAAGAATAACATATCAAACATATCCAACAAGACTAACAAATCAATTGATAAAAACATCCAACAAGAATAACATATCGAACATATCCAACAAGACTAACAAATCGATTGATAAAAGCATCCAACAAGAATAACATATCGAAGATGTCCAACAAAAAAAATATTGTTTCCTACAAGCATCCAACAACAATTTGATATGGAAGTTGTCATACGCATGACTGTTCACCAAGATCTATCAATTCCATCAAGAAAAACAAGACAATAACATTAGAAAAGGCCGAAGTATAGAAATAAGAACTAACAGTTCAACACATTTCATAAACATGTCCAGAAGGAGCCATACACATTCCCAAATCAGATTCACCCGAATCCTTCCACAACAAAAAAAAAAAAGAAAAAAATAGAAAAAGATCAGAGGCGCGGCTTAGCATAGTGCAAAGGCTGAAACGAGTTTCCAAAGCCAACTTCCACAACAAAAACACAAACGATCGGAGGAACTCAAACAATCGGAGAAACACATACGATCAGAGAAGCAAAGGAGCAGCAGATGATCGAGGAGGAAAAAAAAGTTACCACAAGGAACGATTGTCAAAGATGGCGACCGAGGAGTGCTACGATATGCGGAATCGACTCGTCGCTTATTGCAAAATTAGGGTATAGGAGACGAAGGAGGAGCGTAGGCGTCTTTCGACAATATTAAACGCAGATCGCGGGTAGGACCCCACGATCCGCGTTTAATAGTAAAATCATAACGGAGATTTAGAATAAGTTGTAGGAATGCTATTTCCAAAGAGGTGATGACGTTTTGAAACCGTCACCGCTGCAAATAAGTTGTCCCAAACGGACCCTTACATAGCATGCAATTCCTATGGATTCATGTTCCTCACACCAAAATTTTTATATTTACGCACAAACACATTTTTTTTTTCATATCACATAAAAATTAACACTTGAGAAGTCCTTAAAAGTTGTTTTAAGAGTGCACGAATCTCAGAGCAAATAGAATGAGAAATAATTCTAAATATGAATTCATGATCATGTAAGGCATAGTTCCAACAAGCTTATACTCAAACTGAACAACTCGATAAGTCAAGCCCAATGAAGCCAGAATTGATTCGATCCGAGTCTGCCAAGTCTAAATCAAGTCGTTTAAGCACAAATAGAGGTTTTGGTTGTGCAAATGAATTGCCAAATGAATTTCAAATATAACAAGTTTATAGTCAAATTGAGTTTTTCATCGAGCCTAATCAAACGAGCCCGATAGCACTTGATTCAGACATTTTTAAGCTCAAATGCTCATTGAACACTATTCGATAAAATGATTGCTTTGGGTCATCCGATGAAGTGATTAAGATTCATGTGATATTTACAGAGGATGCCGCTCACAAAATCAATAAATAAACCCCCACTCTTTTCATGAAAGTGGACTCAGGACCTGGATCTTGGAGACAAAAGAAGCTCCATGCTCTTGAGGATTTTCAAGCTCCACCACTCTCACATCACTATTGACTAGCCACTATTGCACGACTACAATCGTCGAGTCGTCGCTGCTGTCAGACCATCGTGTCGCTGCTCGACCAATACTGTTGAGCAGCTGCCACTCTCCGACCAACACTACTGAGCAATTGTCCCAAACCACCACTATCTATTCACCGTCGTCAAGTTCCACCAGCACTGGACTAACTTCCATCAAGCTTTACAACCTCTTGATTGTTGTCTTCGAGCTCCACAACCAACAATCCACAATCATCAAGCTTCAACTCTATCGGACCACTAGTGTCGAGTCGTTATCACTACCAGACCACCAGCGCTCAATAGTCACTACTGGACCATCAATGTACGGTCGTTGCTGCCTCCGCTGCCAGCCCCACTGCCATAGTTAGATTGCACCACTATATAAACCCAATCTCGTTCCCTAACTATCAACACTATTGCAAACTTATCTAAAATCACCTATCTACTCAGGATTATAAGTATATACCTTAAGTTAACCATCGACAATCATTTCTAGCCATTTTTCCAATCTTAAGCAACTTTTTCAGATCAGCCCAAACTAGCCTAATCCAAACTAGTTCTGATATTTTAGCCATCATTCGCTCTTAAATCTTTTAACATTTCACCAAAGCCTACGTGTCAAATCTTTAGACCTAGCACCAAGCTTCAATAGTAAATTTTAGCACTTTTTCTCATTAAAAGGCCACCCACCTCTATCAACATTCTTTCGGGCACTATGTATGTAAATGCCCTATTTTAATTTTGCACATAAATTTAGTGGACACGTAAGCATTTACCGGCCACAAACACATGTAGTGCTATAAAAAAAAGTCGTCGTTCGTGAACAACTCGTGTTTGACTTATTAAGTAGCTCTTGTTCGATTCGTTCGTCAAGGAAACGAGTCAAACATTGTATTTGAACTTGATTTATAAATGAGTCGAACACGAACAAATATTTGTCCATTCGTCAACCAAACAAGTCAAACATTGTATTTGAGCTTGTTTTATAAATGAGTCGAACACGAATGTTCCAACAAATATTTGTCGATTCGTGTTCAACTCTTTTTAGCTCTACATAATTAAATAATAATATTTATTATTTATTACAATTTTTAAACTGTATTTAAAAATTTTAAAATATATTATTATTTTAAGAGAATTATTTGGATGGCATAATTTTAAAGAATATGTTTTAATGTGAACACAGAATTTGGCTAGTATCTCGGTAAATGCTCCTAAAATCTGCCAGCTCGACACCATCGCCCCATTTATAGATTTGGGCCTTCAGCATTAAAATGGGCCTATAATAAGTGGGCCGACCCGGTTCGTTATTTATTATTATTATTAATAATGCTGGGAGAGTTTTTAGTATTTCTCTAAGAACAAAATCACCAAACGAAGCTGTGAAATAAAATGCATTTAATTACTTATTAATTAATTAATATTCTCTCTATTTGTTATTATTGGGCCTTCAGCATTAAAATGGGCCTATACTAAGTGGGCCGACCCGGTTCGTTATTTATTGTTATTAGTAATAATGCTGGGAGAGTTTTTTAGTATTTCTCTAAGAACAAAATCACCAAACGAAGCTGTGAAATAAAATGCATTTAATTACTTATTAATAAATTAATATTCTCTCTATTTGTTATTATTGATTTATAATAATATAAAAAAATGTATAATCATAAATATTCTATCTATTTGTTATAACCATAAATGTTCCTTACTCATATAATGCTTTTTAAGTACTAGGGAAATTTGCATATATATCACACAACTAATTGCAATGTATTTATTTATCGAACGCCTAAAATTTGATATTTATATGCCTAATATTTCTGTGCGGACTCCTGACGTAGCTCTACGTGCGGCAGATGTTATTCTTGAGTTATTTTCAGGTTATTTTCAATAATCCCGAAATAGCCCAGAAATAACCCGCGGTCTTTATTTTTTGGGAACCTGAAAATAGCTCAGAAATAATCTCAGACACACGTAGAGCTACGTCAGGAGCCTGAACAGAAAATGCGCTCATTTATATTGTATATAATGATTTGGTTTCATAAACCTATATATATATATGAAAGTATGTACTTAAACATTAAGAAATTAGTAATAGTGTTGTTGTCTGACTTAATATCAAAATCACATTATTAGCTAACATCCATAATATATCTGATAATCATGAAATTTAATTTTATTTCAAAATCCTTTTTTTTATATATTTTATTCATATAACCTTTTATTGAAATAATAACTTCAACACATTTATATATTTCTAAGTAAGCAAAAATTAATCCATCTATTATTTTGAGAAAATAAATTATTGAACATAACCTTGAAATCAGCTCATTATATAGTGGATATAAATAGCATTTCTCAAATAATGGGTGCCATGTCACAAAAACTCCTACCCAAGACATCATTTTGCAAGCAAAAAAATTACTAAAAAAAAAAAAAGCATCCCTTTCTATTTATGGTTGTGTATACTCCAACATTATTGGGATAAATTTCAAAGCAATCAAACGTCCAAAGATAACGACTGAACAATTGAAGCGAACAATGCCAAGGAGCACAGTCTGAACTAGCCATTCAATGACTTCAGTCACCCAAGCTTCTGTCAAGGGCGTCTGATCACAACTAGTCGGCCGAACTAAAAAACATCGACCCACTAGTGATCATTATATTACACTTAATTGACAACACAAATCTTGAATTAAATTAGCGCATTAAATGCATTAAGAGCGGTTCTCATAACCGTTCCCTCATTTCTATAATTATACAAAAAAGCCCCCCCTATAAATAGAAGTTCTAAAAACAAATAAAGGGACTTTTCCCCCAAAATTCGCTCATCAGAATTCTTTGTTGGATCTACGCTCTCTTTTACTCTCCTTCTCTTAGCTCCAACTCTAGAGTCGTGTTTTATTTGAAGGATATTTTAGGATTCAACCAGTTATTTAAAACAATTTCATCATAGCAGCCGTTAAAATCTCTACAAAACTTTTTATTCAGCAACCAAGCCAAATTTTTTCTAGCTACATTTATATTTTAGAAGATTTAAATACCCACCACTCAATTCCCATGTATTTACACATTTAACACCTAAACTTCAAAATTTTCATACATACCATGCGCATTACCTATGCATGAGAATTGGGGTGTATTTCGGCATTTAAAAGTTAAAATAATGATATTTTTGATGTGATACGAAATATTTTGAGTGGTATAAATGTGAAAGGCAAAGTTTAGATGTTAGATTCGTAAATACATAGGAATCGAGTGGTATGTATGCAAATGACCTATAAATATTTTTTTTTAAGAAATTAAAAATTGCATTAAACCTCCAAGAAAAAAAAATAAAAATAAAATTCCCAAAAAGCTTTTCAAAACTGATATATATCGGCTCGTAGTGGTGGCGATGACAGACTTGTGAGCTCGACCTAAAAATTCATTTTTTATGGGAGCTTGTCGCAGCCAGAGGAGGATGCAACAGTGGCTTACCATAAAATGCATCAAAATTCTAAACCCTAAACCATTGGCTAATCGACCCGATTCATGTGGCAATGAGCTAAGCAGCGAAGAGTCCAAGCCCAAGCTCGTTTAATAAATGAGCTAAAATTTGATCACAACCTCTAGCTCCCGGCTTGATCAGCTCGAGCCGGCTGTGCTCATTTACACACTTAATGTCCATACACCCAAAATCTATTTGACTTATGCTAGTGACATGAAATAATTTACAATATAACACTAAATTTACATATAAATCCACAACAGTCTTTCTACTGTTGGTTCGCCTCCACAACCTTTATAAATAGTAATAGATTGTTCCCTGCATCACAAGTACTGCGCATCTCAGGTACTTTATTATCTTGTATTAACCCCAAACTTCATGTATATCATACGCAAACGCACATTCTGGGCCTCTCTCTCGGAAATGAAATAAGTTTTTCTTTGGAAATGATCTCTGTCACTCTCTCTCTGTGGGCATGCATGCAGCCATGTGTCACATATAATGAAGCATTTCCGTGCTATATTTTAATACAGAGAAAGGCATATGCTGCAAGACATTCAATGATCTGTAGCTATTAGGGGACATGAATATGATAGCAGTTGAATCAGTATTTACAGTTTAGTTTTTGGCAGCATTCTCCTGCAAAATCTGACCCCAACATATACAGCAGAAGCACAACACCTCCAACTTTACATTTACCTGCCACTTTGTTAACCATGCAAGAGCTTTAAAGCTATTAGGTGTAAAGAAGAAAAAAATCCTACTTTTGTACGGTTGAAATCAATTGTGAGGCCAAAACTCTCTTGTAATTTTAAAAGAAGTTTTAAGATGATTGGCCGCACTTTGTAAATTTCTGAAATTTATGTTTTAGAGATTTTTATAGAGCTTGAAATTGATATTGATTTTTAACTTATATGTTTGAAATAATGATGCA
>NEWO01000019.1:1342227-1359279 GCA_003013225.1 Phalaenopsis aphrodite | reverse complement strand
TATATATATATATATATATATATATATATATATATATATGTTGAAAACAATGGAAACTATTGTTTGGTGAGAAGTTGGGGGTGCATTGCTCTAAACTTAACCCACTAGAGGTGGTGGGTGACCACATACAACATCGATAATAGAAATACTAAGTTGTCTGGCGAACGACAATGATGAGGTTATGGAGCGACACTACCTCAGAGATATCATTAAAAACACCATGATGATGATGAACATCGATATTGAGAGGTGACGACACCCACCAGGTTATTGGAGGGCGAGGATAGATGTAATAGAGACACCATATATGGAGATGATTAGGGTGATCAAAATATGGGCGTCAAATTGTTCACAAGTTGAGTTTGGGTTTGACCCAAAATTGACCAAACCTGAAACTGGTTCACTCAAACCCAACCTGCCTTTAACCCATTGACAAAAAATTGATCGTTATAACCCATTTAACATAAAACATAGCAGCTATTCGAGTCGATTTCGAGTCAATCTCGGGTCAATGTTGTGTTAACGATTTGAGTTCAAGTCAATTTCAGGTTAGCAGGTCAGTTTCAGATTAATTTTGAACTGACAGGTAAAATTAAATGGGTTAGAATTCTTAAACCGACCCAAAAATTATTCGAGTGAACCCGTACCTAGATTTTCTTGAGTCAACTTTGGGTCTAGCTAGTTGGAATGTCAGGTCAATTTTTAACGCCCATATGAGCACGATTAGGTAGCTATCTCGTGCTATCTAGCAGTGACGAGCAATGGGACACTGGTCTTGATACTATCTCTATTAGGATGCTTCAGGAATATAAATTATTCATCATATCAAAATCAATCCCATTATAGAGGACCCACCATGCATAACATCAAGTTTAAGGCAGGGGTGGACACTGATAGCCACCATTAGACCACTACTAAATTGGTCATTTTGTACTCTACCTTTAGTTCACTGTATGAATGTGTCACCTGTCCATATTGCATGCGTGCACTTAAGCAAAACAACCAAACAAGTTATGGTACGTTTGGATCACGATATCATTCTTGACTTGGTCCAAAGAGCCACCTTTCTAGTGGGTCTGGTTTTTGCCTGAATGGCAAACAAGCTTTCCAAGAAAGCATGCCAAAGTTTGGTGTAAGCTTGCAACTTTAATCAATGCATAAGCGAACTAGCTAGCTAGCCATCTCTCATCAAAATAATAATAAAAAAAAAGAAACATTAATGATTACATGCTTTTGTGTAATTATAAATATTTTAAGAAAAATTATTATGTGCAGTGATTGCTTGGAAGACGGTGCGTCGTCGCATTCAAACCATCATCCGAACGTGTCATCAGTTACACGTATTAATTTTCCCTATTTTAGGGTGGGTCTGATTAAGTGTTGGTCGGGTTAGCTCGATTTATGTAGAATAAAATTGTTAGGTTGACAAAATTTTATAAAAGTAAATTGTAAATTATTGTGCACTATTTATAATATTTTTGGTGGCATATATGTTAATCTTACATGGAAATTATATAGAAACGTAAATATGTTGACTGCTGCAAATATATAAGAGATAAATTTTTTTTTTTTGCAAGAAAAATTCAAAGTGGAAAAAACTGCAAAATCTTCTTTTTATCATTTTATAGTTTTAGACATCTTAAGGCTTGTTTCGTGCATTTATAGGTGTATAAACACTTTCACTTTTTAAAGTTGGATAAAAATGTATTTATAATTATTACACTCTATAGTAGATTTGGTTATAAAAGGCTATTTGTCATCAAATAAAATCTTATAAGTAACAAGAAAGTTGTAGCCAAGCATGACTTTGATGACCATCCAAAAATCAAAACTATGAAAAGCTGCACCAAATAATTCTTAGTGGCTTGATGAGCTCCAAATTTAGCAAACTTATACTCATTGAATTTATGTTCGACTACTGCATTTGGTGACTGATTCTTCAATCTAAGGCCCTGGGCATGACTGTGATGGCTCTGATGGCACAACAACGTTAACCCCTGACGTTGGGGCTCTTGTCTCTGGTGCTGACTTTTCGTGCTGTCAAGATTTGGGGCTTAATTTTCCCGCTCCTAGCGTTGCAAAACTTGATCTGAGTGGCACGGTGGCACTGATCCTTGGCCTCTAGCTTGTGGTGTCATGCTCCTGGATTTTGCTTGGAAGAGAGATATTTCAAACATTCAGATGCTCGCCGTTGACGAATGGGTGCTAGCCTACTTAGGCCATTTTGTGCTCCAAGTGCTCCAAATCCCTTTGTATACTGCATTTAACACTACAAAAAACAAAAAGATAACACAAAAAATATGAAGCATGTCGTCCCATTTTTACAGATATCAACAATCAAGGAATTTAAGTAAAATCTCATCATGCATTGCATGTCAGAGCAAGAGAATGATATGAGAAGTAAGGGAAAAATATGACGGTTACCATGTTGGAGCCTAACCTCACACCGTTTGTTTGGAGCCCAACCTCTCACGTCACAGCTAAGTTGTCGTTGCCTTAGAGAGGAGAGATAAAATGAGAAATTAACTAAACTTATAATAATTCAAAATCAATTGATTTTACCTCATATTACCTAAACCATATATCTTGGATTTCGATCATAATCTTCCTTCATGAAAGATACAAAACATCATATATATTTCTAATTATCTTTGTGACACATATGATGGGCCGCCTAGAGGGATAGAGCCTGAAATACAAATATTAGTTATACATTATAGCAAAAGATAGTACAAATTATTTTAAAATTCGGTTGCTCACGAATCTCTCTCCGACTCAATATATAAACATCCAGTGGTGTCCTGCCTCAAATGGATGGGAGCAGAGAGGCATGACTCATCAAAAGTGAGTTGTGATGACATTGTGCTTTGAATTGAAGTTGTGGGAGTAACTGACATAATAGGAGGAGGTCAGACATGACCAATGGGTCTGATAAGAACAATAGGTCTGATCATAGCAACAGATCTACTAGAACGTATATGTCTGGCGGGCACTGATGTCAAGATGGAAGTTGAAATCGTGATAGAACTAGCAGTATGTGAAGAGGAGCATGAAACAATATGTTGCTTCCTCTGGTACGTCATGCTAGACTACACCGATATCTGTGGTGGTTATTCTCCCTTCTCCCCTAAAACCATCTGTAACAAGAAAGAAGTTAATCAAAATAATGATAAGTAAGAAATAATATAAGTATAAGCACTAATTAAGTACAAGCTGGACAAACTAGAATTACGACAGATCATTAGTTAAAGTACCAAATGTAAATGTAGGAAGATGTAAAATTGAGATATGAAAAATACTATAACTAAGTACAAGTATGACACACCATAAGTAAAAGCAGTAAGACGGAGAACATATATTGCTAAGAATAGAAGCTAGTACTATAAGAGGTAAAAATAGAAAGAAAAAAAAATTAAAAGTACATACCAATCTTATTCTGTTCATCAGACGAGTTGGTCGATGATGAACTTAATTTTTTTTTTTTGTTCATATCATCATCAGACTCATCCACAATTTGGGTAAAATCTTTGTATGCCTAAATGATATTCTCTAAGATATTCCCTACTTAATGGAATCAAACTAAATACACAAAATTGATGTTTCTAATTTTGATTATCAAGTTCAATAGTACTTTGTATCTCAATAACCACTCTAAGTTTAGCCCTTATAACAACGACCCAATCAATTTTGTCTCATGTTCTTATAGAGAAATACACCTAACTAGCTTGACATGTTAGAACAAATAGATCGAACTTTGCATATCTTTTGTTAAATTTAACTTCACCAATATCATATGGGTTTAGTGTTCTAGTTTCTCAATTAAGAACATTATTAAATCACTCACAGTTTAACATAAATGCATTGCACTCAACACAACTCATATATCACAATTATCCTACTTCTTGAAGAATATCGTAGTATTTGATCTCACTATTTGAGTGGGTGTTTCCTCTAATATAAATGTCCAAATTATATATTTTGTTCCATTCAGACTTGAAACTCATGTGAAATATATAATCATTCATATCAAATATTTATCACGCTGTAACATTGCAGTTAAATCCCAAAATAGAGAATAAAGCCGTGATCCATAATTTTGTTTCTCCAATTATGAACCTATTAAAAATTTTAATATATTATTTCTTTTAATTTAGGTGTTCAACTTACAAACTTGTGAATTGAGTTAGTTGAACATCCATGTAATTTGAACCATATTGAAAATTCTTCTTCAATATTTTTGCTTATAACAAAATTATCATTTATATTATAACAAAGTCATCATCTTTGTTTAAATTGCTGACAAATAACCTGCTCACATCATTTTAAGTTATATAAGCAGATCAATATAACAATTTCAACAATAACTCAAACAAATATTAATTATCTAATGTTGCTCAAAAAATGGTTGAACTCTATCACAATTAAGAAGAATATATAAAGTTCATGTTGGAAACTTCTCACCAATGAGACAGCATGTAACATGTCTCACTGATGTTTCATCTAATATCTGAAATACAGATAACACGTGCTACAAAGACACCTCACCAACACTTTGATCTATTGGTTTTTAATGTTTAAGATAGTATGAACAAAAAGTAATTACCTATTGCAAAAGATATGTTTGGCACATTGAGCCCTCAGAGTGTGTTTAATTTTTATGGTTATTTAATTTTATTAAAAAATCTACAACATCATTCATTATTTAGTAAATTGAGATAATAAGTTTTTATAATTTAAGTAATTGGATATTGAGAAGACATATCACTTAAAGGGATACATCCACATGCATTGTATTGGCCCCCTTATTATATCATCATAGGATAAATGTACTGGTAGCTTCTCCATAAAAAAAAAAGAGGAAATATCTGCTCAAGTTTGCATAATATCAATGGAACATTCATTCAAGATCTTATTGTATCAACTATCAAATTTACTGTGCATAAATCATTGAAGAATACATTGATTTTGATTAATGGCCTAACTATCATAATTGACAAAGTACTAAATGCAGTTGACAATATGCACTACAAGAAAATATGATTGTCCCGACTTTTAAAGCTGAATATCTTCTGACTCCCAAGTCAGCACTACAACTCAAGTTAGATGCATATCCATCTGTGGGCTTCAGAGACTACAATCATTCACATATTGCTTTTTGTGTACAATACTTAGCTTTATGCTTTATCAATTTACTTATAATTGTCTCTTAGTTCTAACTTTCTCCTATTGTTATGCTCCTTCAAATAAAAAAATCTCGTTTTAAAATTATCATTAATTTATCTCTTAATATCTATTACAATATTGAAGATATTATCGAAAAAAATTTCTCAATATTTATGATATCGAGATGATGTCAACTCAAATTGGATACCAAAAAATATTTTACTTTGTTCAATTATGTATAATATCAAAGTCAGAAAGAAGACTTTAAGATAGTTTTGAGCAATTAGATTTAATTGAAATTCTTCTAATCATCTACCATAAATCCTCCACAATTATCCTTGGTGTATGACTTAGTTTTTCAATTCTATTTTTCAAGAAGATATTTTTATTCCTTTTGAATGGGTCATGAACAATTAAGAACATTTGATGGAAGTCGAACTATGAGCCTTTTCTTCTTTCTTTTAAAATAGGTCTCTATCAAATTCATACAGAAAGGACAAATCAATTTTCCCACAATGCTCCAACCTGATAACACCTCATATGCTAGTAAAATCACTTATTTTTCACATTAGTGTCACTTTTAGCTAAAAATTATATTTCATAACAATATCATAAGTTACCGCACATGTTTCAGAAAATATTTGAAGCTCGTATATAAAATCAATAAATCATAGAATTTTTGCATTTAACTATTCCATAGTTAATCATCCTTAAGAACATTCTTAGAGAAATGAGTTCTACTTGCATAAAAAATCATTGCTTGAAATTTGATAGGATCATATTCAATTGAAGAGGCATAACTTGATGAAGCAAGCACCAAAATGATCATACTCAATATCCGGTACATACTTTTCAAGCGCAATCTAATACTAATGATTAGGTTTTAAGCCCTTACAACATAACTTGATGAACCTAACTTGATTTTGTCTGTTATTAGTAATTCTTGATTTTTGTGCTTCACAAATGATCATCAAAATTTACCTTCTAAAAGAAAAGAAAGAAGTCTTGATGTCACTTGTACAAAATACTTTACAACATTCAAAAACTCATCAGCAAATCCTTTGTAACATGAATATAATATGTTGTACATCCATAATCTCAAATCACAGATATCTATTAGTGCCTCATATATAAATTTAAAGATGAAGACAATTACAAACACACTTAGAAATTGGACCCGTGACTCCAGGGTCAAACCCAACCTCAACTTGTGAACAATTTCGGTTCATGTCAACTAATCTTCTACTCTCCTACCTTTCCTCTGGATGCTCTTGAAGCTGAGTTGATTGTTGTGTGTTGGGCTATCTTCCTTTCTTCCAGGAGACATTTTCTAAAGCTCATTGTGGAAATAGATTCTGAAACTGTGGTCAGAATTTGCCCCATTGTACTTGCTAATGTGGTTCCATAAGATCCAGCCATTTCAATCAGCCATACAAATTTCATACTCTTACTTACCTAGAGAAGTAAACAGACCAACCAATTGGTTGGTTGGCTAGGCTCATATATATAAAGATTGGCTAGAGTCTATTAAAGGAGCCTCTCGACCAACCTTATATGCTTAAAATTTCCATCACGCATAGGCGGGATCGAACCCGTGACTCCATGAGTTTTAGAAACTCAGCCAACCAAAGATTCACAGTAGGCGACACACAGACACACATACATACATACATACATATATATATATATATATATATATATATATAGCGGGGGGCGGGGCAGCGCTTAGACTTATAAAGATGTGAATGAGCATTTACATGCATTACGATTCATCAGAGTTGAATCAGTTACCGTGAAGTCGTCAGAGGTGAAGAACACTGCGGGTGTCGTCGGGAGCATTACCAGAGAGCAAGTGTTGCTAGAGCCCTAATATCAAATGAACGGAAGAGAGAAAGCAAAGAAGAGCATGAATGAAAATATAGTGGGATTAAATTAGGTCTAACAATGTTAGCATCCACATTTTCCATTACAAATTCAGCGGCAATGATCTTTTGTGAAAAATCACGGATAAAGATTTAGCCGCTGTGCTATTAACTTAATAGCATCCGAATTTGTGTCTACCATTTATTCCACTACAGCTTTGCGACAGCACTTGGTGCAGGTAATTCATCACCATTGAGTGAATAACAATGAGGCAGAAACTCCAACCATTGTTTCTGGTTCAAAGACTTAGGTTGTGTTTGGGGCAGCTTGTGTGTTTCAGGATAAACTGCTTATCCTGAAACGCGGCCCGCGGGCGAGCTGCGGTGTTCAACTTGCGATCTGCATTTAGTGTAAAAACCCAAACACTGTTTCGGATAAACTTACGAAATGAGCGAACCAAACGGTACGTCGGCATTTTTAAAACGCCGCTCACACTTATAAGCTGCCCCAAAAGGGCCCTTAGAAAAATTACAACTACTAATTGTGGATGCTAATTATATTGGACACAAATTCAGCCGCAAAATGAGCATCGAAAAAATTCGGCCAGTAATGAATCGTATTCATGTCGTGTATGCTCAATCTCTTTTTATATTTTCTGTCTAATAATATCAAATTAAAATATGGTATTTTTATAGATTATTCAAATTATTTCCCACTTATTTTTTACCATCATGGATGAAAAAAAAAGAGAGCAGTCTCTTCACTACACAAAACTTCAACTAAATTTTATAGGAATGCGGTGACCCTCTTGAACTAGAAAATGAATATGATTACTATCTGCATTTTAATAGATTTTTGCTTGTATAGATTTTGTTTTGCTTGTCTTCTTTATATTGGATCTAAAGTTCTCCTATTGCTGAACTACGCTTTGTTTGAGATCTAACACACAAATTAAAGAAAATAAGCCATCATTTCAGGTGCCAAATAACTCTCCCCCACACTGGACGAGATTAGCACCAAGTAATCATCAAGCCAAAGTTTCGAAGTTTGCCACCATTAATTTAAGTGTCATGCCAGTAACATTTCATTTTTCAAAAAAAGTTAAAACAATCTAAAGTGATTAGATCTAGCTCACTAACATGTCAATATCAAGATATGCAAAAAATGTTTGCAAAACTGTTTAAAAAAAATCATTTTTCTTTGTAATTGTCAGGATCATTGTAGATTTTTATTCAAAAAAAGCCATGCACATAATATTTTTCTTTGACCATATGTTACATTTTAGTATATTTCATGGACAACTAGAGCAAAATTTTCTGAATATATATACATATATGGATATACGTCCACTGTACAAAAAACAAAATTACAAAAAAAACTGCTAGGAATCAATGTCTATGAACATTTGGCAAAAGGAAACACGTATTATTACAAGCATTTATAATGTCATAATATATATATATGTATAGATATACCAACATCAAGCATACGTGTACATAGATGAGTGTGTGTCTTAAAGGATTCTTTGGTTTTATCAAGGCATGGAGGAGCGATCTTGCTGTCGGTAGATAGATCTTAATCATAGGACCACTAAAGAAGGCATCTCTATGGTGAAGTCGCACTCTAACGAAAATTTAAGCTCTTTTTCAGGGCAGGCAAAGGTATCCGATCAAAGTGTGAGTCCATTTCATGTGAAGTTGTAATGAGTGAGAGAGAGAGAGAGAGAATTGGCATGTGAAGCTTTCAATGCAATATAAGCTGGAGAAGGGGCCACAATGGGAAGAGCTTTAAGGCATGGAGTGTTATGGGGGCCTACTTTTTTCATGTTTTAATATTTAAGTGGAAGAAGAAGCTCAGCTTTATTATTATAGATGGTTGGATTGTCTCTCTCTCTTTGAGTTCATTTGAAGCCTTGAAAGAAGAGTGGAGTTGAGTGGTCCCTATATGTGTGAATTTAAATGATCATCATGCATGACCTGCTCTACTTTATATTGTTCCTAAAGAAGAGGAGCTAATGATGTTTGAAGTGATTATTTCCCTAACTTTAGTTTGGGGCACCACACCTTTCTTAGTTTGAGACAAGGTATGCTTCAATTGGTTGATTAAATATATATTTTTTGGGCTCTGTTTGTACCGGTATGAACTTTAATAATAACCTATTAAATTCTATTGTTTAGACAAGATTTATTTTGGTTAATGTGGATGTAGACTTTTATGGAAGTATAGTCATTTTGTGATTGAGTATTGGGTGCAAATGGGTGATTTTTTTAACATTAATGATGATTTGTGACCGTTGAACAATCACAAACATGTGGCACAATAAAAGTGCTATTATGATCCATAACAATGTTAATGTTTAATTGTGCATTATATAGTTGAGATATTAAGATAAAAATGAAAACTAAAGCAATAAAAATGAAACACAATAAAAGCCAACCTAGAGATAAAAGCAAAACACACCAACAATATATAAAAAATTTAAAAGATATTTTCGAGATTTAAATGCATGTTTGAAGCGAAAATTGAGAAGTTTCAAGGGTACTTGTTATTGCCCAAAGGGATAAAAGCCAACCCAAAGAAGATCCATGCCTTGCTCTGTATGTTGTCCCCTTGCAATATAAAAGAGTTATAAAAGTTGACAAGTTGAATCACAGGATTTAGCTGATTCATGAATCTCATTCTCTCATGAAATAATGGTGTAGGATTGTTGTGTACTGAATTTCTTTTGTGATTCTGTGCTTTAACTTTGAAGGTGATGTTTGACATTTGAAACTTCCTTTGATTTTATTTTGACTAAGTGAAATGTTAATAACAGTCGCAAAAATAGATTTAAATACTTATAATACATTTTTATATCTTTAAGAAATTATGAAAGCACTCTAAAGTTGTTGTCTTTAACTAGGAAATATTTTGTGATAATTTGGAGTATATTCATATTATTACAAATATTTTATTATTTTTATTTCTTTTAATTAAAAACAAATACATAGAAAAAAATAAAAATTTAATTTTAATTTCAATTATATTTTTCCCAAGTGCCTCTTTTTTAAAGGAGTTCACCAAACTTGATTTCACATTTTTTTTTTCTGTTTTATAATTTATTTTTTATAATTATGTTAAGCAAAAATCACCATTTTCTTAGAAAATAAAATTTTGTATCTAAAATAGGTTTTCTGAATTTAAAATTTTAATGGGACATTTCTAAAGTGATTACCTTGAATTAGAAATCATCTTATGACATTTTATCTTTTATTTGCATTTTCATAATTTTCTTAATTATTTAAATAAATAAATATTAGGAAAAATATAATTTTATTTAAAGAATGCACTTTAATTTTTCATTGATGTCTTTAACTTTAGGGAACTCAACAAACATGGTTTTATAGTTTTCTTATGTATATTTTATTTTTTTTTATAAATTTTTAATTGAAATAAAGATGTTTATCCTAAATAATTAGAGATTTTAAGGTTAGATGTGTTCTCTGATCTTAGAAAAATTAGAAGACCTCTCTAATCACATGAAGAACAAGCCCACAAAGTTTCATGTCATGGTGATCAATATTTGATTTTCTATAGATTAATTAAGCTCTGAAGTTTTTAATTAATTAAAAACTAAATGTTTAATTTTTTTTTAAAATCTTACATCTATTAAATTCTCCTTTGTTCACTGAGCACGGGAATATTTTTATTTTTATTTTTAGTTTTTCTACACCAAGAGATGATTTTTGAAGTTATAGGTATTTAATTAAATAAAAAATACACTAATTTCCTACTTAACCACGTCGGCACTGACTGGATCATCGAACTAGTCGAAGCCAAAGTGGTGCGCTCCCATTCGCTACACTTTCCATGTTTCCTGCCATGTCAGCCCGCTGTTAATGCTCCATCATTCCATCTGACCCAATCCGTGTCGTTCATTTCAAATACACACGAATTTTGGGTTTTAACCATGGGTTGCTCTCAGGCTCTGGCTTGCCACCAACTATGGTGGTCATCCAGAGCATGGGTGCTCACCATCCACCCGTGGTAGGTCAGTGGTGGAGAATGTTAAAGTGAATTGTCTTGTGCAAAGTGTCCAATAGTAGGATTTAAATGGAAAGGGTTTGAGTTCATTTGGGTTTGACTTGATTTTGGTTCATGGGAATGGGTTTTGGTGACTCCCAAAGGTGTCTAGGTCTGATGGCCAGCTTTGGAGCTTGGGTGGTCAAGTCCTTATGCAAGAGATTAGGGTTAATTTTAGGTTTAAGTGAATCATGGGTAGGGTAAGGTGGTTTTGATGGAATCATTAAAGGATTCCCTCCTTTTTTCCATTTGGGACATGGTGATTGTCATGAGGCTCATGCATGGCATCATGGCTTCCAATTGGCCTAAGTAAGGCCATATGGCTTGCCCATGGATTGTGTATGGCCTTCATGGCATGCCTTGAAAAGGAGGAAGAGAAAATCTAAGTTTAAAGAGGGTTTTCCATGTATTACAATTTTGGGTTGATTAAGCATGAATTCATGGACCTTCTGCATGATTAAATTGATTAAGGGGGCTGAATTTTTGTCATGTTGACTTAGATTAAGGAGGCTTTGGACATTGAGCCTGAATTGTCAGTTTTGAATTAAAACATGGAAAATGTAGTTTTGGGCTTGGTTCCAATGGATTTGAAAATTGTTCATGAGGAATTCCATGAAGCCTTGAATCCATCATGATGGAATTCAGGACTTAGGCTTCAAGAAAACTCACTTCGTGGTGAATTTTGTGCTTGGGGTGAACTTGGGTGGATTTGGATTTGAATTTTGGTGACTTGAAATTAAGGCTTGAAATTTGGTATAATTGGATTTGATTTTGGAATTGAGTGGACATGGATTGAATTTAGTAGAAATTGGGGGCAATTTAGTAATTTTAGTAAAAATTATGTTACCTTGGTAATTTTGGTGAAAATGAGGACAAATTGGGAGTTTTTTTTTGGAAATTTTAGTCAATTTTGGGGAATTTTGGGGGATTAGATATATTTTGTGGATTTGTTGGCTTTGATTAGTCTTGGTTGAATTTTGAGTGAAATTAGGGATTTTGGGCAATTTTGAGATTTTTTTGGAAATTTTGATATTTTTAGGTATTTTGAAAACTTTGGAAATTTTGGTAGGCGTAGGGTGCATTCGTGACATATGTGATGGGTGTGGTGCATGGTGAAGAGTGTGGTGAGTTTGATGCATGGTGAAGTTGTAGAAGGGGTATGAGGGTGTGCATGGTCAAGGTGTGGGGTCACAAAAGATTTTCCTAAGAAGGTGTGAGGTCACAAAAGATTTTCCTAAGGCCTTGTGACCCTAAAAAACTCATTTTTGAGTCTCAAAATGTTGGTCCTAGTCATCTCAACTACGAGCTAAGGACTTGGGAACACCCATATGAGGCTTCAACAAGAGTTAAGAGGTGGTTTGAGTTTTCTAAGTGAGGTGGGTCACATCACTAGTCATCTAGGATAGTCAACAAAAAAGTCATATAGCTAGATCCTAAGTTCTAGGAAGGAAGCTAGACCTCATCAAAAATAAGGTCAACACATAACAAAGGCCAAAAATATTGTAATTTAAAGCTTTGCAAAAATCCTTCTGTAGTGGTTGCAAAACTGTTGTCAAAGAATTTTTAGCACAATACAATAATAACAATTTTGAAGCAATTAAAAATTACTATAAAGTTCTTTCAGTAGCTAAACCTAAAACCACTGCTAAAATTATCTTATTTCGTTGTGTACATGTGTGTGTGTATGTGTTTTGGTTTGAACCAGTTTCAGAGAAAGTTTGAACGTGGTTCGAACAAGCATTCAAACCATTATGCATGTTCATGTAAGAAGAGCATTATGTATCAAGCGATATGTGAAAGAAAAGGAACCTAGTAATGTGTGAAGGTGAAGAGGAGTTTGAGATGAGCATGAATCAGATTCAATAACATATGAAGGATGAAGAGAAGAGACATCACGGAGGATTAGCTTGGAGTTTGCATTATCACTTATTGGGTGAAGGCATCAATGTCAGCATGCGTGTAAAGGAAAGGAGTTCAAGGAGCATGCTAGGGTGGGCATGGACTTCAGTGAAGGCATCAACATGAGTGGCTATATGTGCAGGAGAGGAGTTCGTTGGACAAAGGCATCAAAGTGAGCAGTGGCATGTAAATGTTGAAGCCAAATTTGAATGCAAACAAATACTGATAATGAGAATTTTTATTAAGCAATGTGTAAATATAAGTGGGGATAATTTAGTATGTACTAAATTTTTGGCATACTTCTAACAAAATAAGTGAATTTTATATTCATATCTTGCACTTCCTTTCTATTTACATATGTAACACCTAATGCTATGATACATCATCAAAAAAAATATATTTTTTGCAAGAAATGTTTGAACTTCGATTAAAAATAATTGAAAAATTCAATTTAAACAAACTTACTCAAATTGATCGACTTAACAAGGCGGACCCAATAATTTCCAAAGTAGTCCAATTTGAAACAAACCAAGCCCAATTCAAGCCATTAAACCACATTTGAAAGCTTTCAGTGCATAATCGAAAGAGCAAACAAATTCTAAATTTGACAAGCTTATAATCAAATCAAACGTCTTGGTGAGATAAATCTAATGAGCTCGAGATCACATAATTCTGACATCATTAAGACACTCAAATGTTTATTGAATGTTGCCCGATTAAGGAAATTTCTCCAGGTTATCTGATGGAGTAGTCTAAATTTATTCCTTATTTATAGAGAAACCTCTTACAAACTCTATAAATAGAGTCATACCCCATATTGAGAGGGGACAATGATTTGAGCCAGAAGATGACCGAAGCTTGGGGACGGAACTAAAGTCCAACTTCGCTTCTGCACTGAAGATCTAACAGATACCTTCTGCTCTTACAGCCGCCAACCAATGTAAACCACCACCAATCGAGCACAGTTGACCATCATCGACCACCCTCTACTCATTACGGCAGCAAAGCTCCGTATGGAGTCAATACTTGTGTTGTGGAGTAAGAAGTAACAACCAACACTGTAGAGTCACGAAGTATCTTACATAGCAGTACATCATCACAAACGTCATGCAAAACTTAAAAACGGTGTATCGAAGTTGCAAAAACCACTCCCCACAGCGAACACTCCAGATTGCAAGGTAACAAACTCTTTTGTGCACGACAGCTGTAACACAAGCCACTATTTGGCCCCTTCCTGTCTAAGGGACAAGACCTTGTACACATAATCACCAAGTCATAGAGAATCATGTTAACTGGGCTAGGCTCCGTGATTTTTTTTTTATCCTAGTTTTTCACATAAAATTTTCTGATATTTCTACATGTCACTTGTATCACTTGAGTGTTATGTGGATTCTCGTGCAGTGATAAGACAATAATTCATTGCTTTTCTGCCCTAAATTTCCTAACACACATCAAATTTATTATTTATATTTATAACAATAAAGTATTTCACTTTTAATAAGTTAGTAATAGTGATATTACTTATATGTTATTAAAAAAATTTGAGTGATATATTTATAAATATGGTAGTTTAGATTTTATATAAGTAAATATGTAAGTAAATGACCCAAATAATAATAGCCAATGTATATATTTCTCTAATTAATGAGTGTGCAAACTATATACATGGGCTTAGAAATCCGTTTGTCATTAAATTGAGTTTAAGTGCTTAAGTTGATCTGTAGCGGTTTTCCAATATGATTGGATGTGACAGTCATAGCTATGTACGATGCAACGGTGCTTTATTGCGTGCATTAAAGTTTGGGATAGCAAGAGTTGGAGGAGACGTACGCTATTAGTTGGATGCACCATTAATGCTGCTGCGTAATTTTATTAATATTATATGTGCGGACAATACCTTATTTTATTTTATAGATAAAAAACCTTTTAAATTTAATGCCTACAAAACACAGTTTTTATAAAACCACTACTATTTAATATTTAGATCTGAAACGCCATCAATATATTCTCATTATCTAGCATGAGTTTTGAGAGATGATGACATGAATGTAAACTTAATTTTTTTAAATACAAAAATATTTAAATTTTGATTAAAGATTATGGAGAAGTTTGATTTCAGCAAATATACAATCAAACTGTTTGGCTCGACGAGACGGGCCAAATAATACCAAAATTAGCTCAATTTGAGTAAAATCAAGTCCAGATCAAACTGTCAAGCTGTTTGTGAAAGATTTCAGTGTAAAATTAGAAGGTTAAGAGATTCCAAATATGACATGATTATAGTAAAATAAAAATCTCGACAAAATGAATCAAATGAGTTGAAGATCACTCAATTTTGATATCACTAAAGAAATTTAAATATCCACAAAACACCCTCTCGTGAGGGAACCTTCTCAGGTTGTCTGATCAAAGTGGTTTGAATTCCTTATTTATATACAACCTGAACTCGGACTGCAAGGAGTCACAATGTGCATTGTGGAATCCAATCATACATTGTGAAACAGTGAAAGATCTGTCACAACAATACGTCGTCCATTACATCGTGTAATAATGCACCATAAAAACGGTGTCACAACTAACCCTAAATATGGTGGAACAACACATCCTAATGATAGTGTAACTACGCACCCCACAGACGGTGTAATGACGTCTCCCGAAGACGGTATAATAATGCACACCGAAGACAATGACTTTTTTCAGACTCTTAATGCTCTCCCCTAGCAGCCTATCATTGCGGCTTATACGACCAACTACAGTCTGTGTGGTCCACAGCTCAGGAAGCTCCTGACTTAGACCTTTACTACCTATGAACATCATCACAACTTACCACTAGATTGACATCCAAATAGCTCCCGACTCTTACTCTGCGGCCTACAAACATCATCGTAACTCTCCAATATGACCTATGAAAATAACTACAACCTATTTGTTCTACACATCTTGGAACTCCCAACTTCAGCCTCTATGTCCTATGAATATCATCACAACTCACCACTATGACCTATGTGTCAAATTACAGCCTATGTGGCTTACAGCTCGTGCAGCTCCTGACTCTGGCCGCTTTGGCCTACAAACGTTATCGCGGCTCACCATTACAACATATGGGACCAATAACGACCTATGTGACTTACAACTTGTGCAACTCTCAACTCCCGCCCTTGCGACATACAGACGCCATCAAAGCTCCCCACTGCGGCCAACATGACCATCTATGGCCTACATGGCCCAAACCTTGTGCAGCTTCCGATTTTTTTGCCTCCTGTGACCTACAGACACAGTCACATCTAACCACTAAGACCAACGTGACTAACTACGACCTAGGAAGTCCACATCTCGTGTAACTCCTGACTCCGTCCTTTGCAGCCTACGGATGTCATCACAACTCACCACTACGACCTATGTGACCAAGTACGACCTGCGTGGCTCACATCTGATACAACTTTCTACTATGGCTTTTGTAGTCAACTGAGGCTCTTAAAGCAGCTGTCTGTGACCCACACGACCAACCACTACAATGACATTTAACTATGACCTATATAGCAAGTTGGTGTTTAGTCACAATCTACAACCTTAACAACAGACTACTACCTCTATCGTAATCGACTACAGCCTTGCAACCTATCATGACTGAGAACTACATTCATTATAGCAAGAAAATGACTATTATCGATGAATCACTGTTGTACATGATCAACTTCATAACTTCATCTTCCATATATCAGGCTAAGAGTGTACATGTATACTCATCATTCATAGTGGATTATTTTAACTAGGACAAGTCTCGTGGTTTTTTTTTCACTTTTTCCGGGTTTTCCATATAAAAACTGAGACGTCTCCTCTTGCTTACTTCTCTTTGATTACATGCGTGTGTACTGTGTTTTGATGCAATGATAAGACAATAACACGTTACTCTATCTTCATAGACCTTCCAAAATACATCAAGATTTATAACACTTTGAATCTAAAACCGATGCATAAATTTGTGTAAAAGGTCAGTAAATATGGACATTTAATTAATGTTAAAAACTTGAGTAGTATATTTTTAAATAAAAACTTTAGGGAATT
>NEWO01000019.1:1311453-1331138 GCA_003013225.1 Phalaenopsis aphrodite | reverse complement strand
CAGGGATGAGGCTATGGTTATCTAATGATTAAGCTGTAATAAATCATAGAAAACTGAATGAAGAAAACTTGAGCATAATACAACTTATTTGAATTTTAATATTTCTTTTCAGTCTAATTGTTTCAATGATAATATTCTCTTGTTTAACAACCATCATAGATGCTAGTTCCAAATTCATTGAATTTCATTTTGATTTGTACAATTATTTATCATTATGATGACCATATGAGAAATTTTTATACCCATTTCTTTAAGAACTTATCTCATGTCTAGATATATATTTGATCAATTTATACAAGCCAAATAGAAATCAAGTTTGATCACATAATTCTAAATAAAAATGTATTTTAAAAAAATAATATTAAAACACTTCAATCAGGCGAACTGATGCCACTGGATCCAATTCGGGTAAAACATTAAATGAAAACAATCGGGAAAAAAAAAAGCACTAAAAACGATACTTTAAATTCAAACAATAATAATATTCAATCTAAACGTATGAAAGTTCAATCAAACACTACTTTACAATTATTATTTAATATAAATTTCATCAAAAACAGCTTCTAAAATAAACTTAATGTCATAATGGCATGACAGATGAAGAAAGAAGATGTCATAATAAAAAAAATATAAAAATATTCTTAAGGTATTCATTTCATGGAATAAAGAACACTAATCAAAACTAGTAACGAAATTTGGAATAATTTTTAGTGAGAAAATTCTCTCAGAAGCCTAATGTAAGCAGCCTCAGAAGCCTATCTTACATGGGATTACCATGTAAAACTCAAATCTGGATTGTTTACAGACATTCAGCAATTTTCTAAGCCACAGTAAGCCGAATATCACTCTCTCTAGTAACAATTACAGGTTCCAAAAAAACTGGATTCTGATTTGTGAAAGAGTTTGTAAACAAACTACTGGTCAGATTATCTTTCATAAACATTTTTTTTAAGACTTCGGTATAATCACCAGAATATATCTTTATCTGTATAAAACTCCTGTATCTTACAGAAAGCATTCAGAAGTTTACCCAATCAATATATCCCAGTTCATTCAGTTCCAGAATAAGTATCCATTCCTTTCCCCTTCTTTAAAGGCATTGAAGAAGATTGCAGTTATGAAGTTAGCTCAGTTCAGTTAAAATTCCATGATACCTGCTATGTTCAGCTGTACTCTTGAAGCCTGGGGTGAAATCAGAGAAGAACCTCATGACAGCTGCGAGTTGTTGAGGGTCATTGGTAGCAAGAGCTGCTTCCAGAAACAAAGATGGCCTGACAGTAATAACCTGAAAAGCAGGCAAATTTCACTTGGAACTGTCAATCATACAGCAGGTGCAATAAGGAAAAGTAAAATAAAACGAAATTATTAGAATGAAAATAAATATTTGATGACAGCGCCCCAACTTCCACATCAACTCTACATTGTTACATCAAAAAGATGTAACAGATTGAAATTATGTCATTTTCTTATATGAATTATTTCATTGAAAATGGTGGATTCAAACAATACTACAGAAGGCTCCACTATGAAAACTATTTCAATGAACTAATATAATCATCGTCACCACCGAAAATAGCCTAGTCCCAACTATTCTGAGAATGCTTTAAAAATCCTTGTTTCCTACTTTTTTTCCTTGAATGTCCACTAAGTTATTAAAACTATACACACAAATGCTCGCATAACTTTTGACCATGCTACCTATAGTTTGTCCCATTTTTCTCTTAATCCTTTAATACTATTTTATCAACATATCTTATGGGCGTATTATACATCCTTTATTGTAAGTTTTAAACTATATTAAGTCACAAATCATTTTTCTATCTTTTCTTCAACCAATGCTGTATTCTCAGTGCCTCGTTATATATCCATCTTAATATTCTCATATTTTTCAAATTCAACCAACCAAATAGCTATAATTTGTTTCAATCGTACACTCAAATAAATACAGAACCAGCCTTTTAGTCTGATTTTTTTTTTATTGCATATTACTATTAAATTGTGTCTTTAATATTCAATAGTTTCGCCTTAGCTCGAAAAATTAAAATCAAAATCATCTACGCGGCCATTCCTGTATATAATAGATCCAATATATTTAAATTTATAACATATAGATATCAATATATCTCATAATAAAATTAAATGGCAATTGTTAATAATATACCTATTAAGGTTTTATAAAATATACTTGCTCTTTACATTTATATTCAATAATTTCTTTATTATTCTAAGATTTCACTTAATTCAACAGATGTTTCATCAACTAGAACTATTATCTATAAAAAACACGCAGTAAGATATTTCACCTTGAATATACTTTCCAAGCCTCTTAATAACCAATTTTTTTCATCATTCCAACTGTTTATTTTTTAAAAATAAATTGTAACCAATTATAACTAATATCTATAAAAAGCATACGCTAAGAAACTTCACTTTGGATAAACTTGTACACCTCTTCATAACCAATACAGGAAAACACGAATTTAATTTTCACCATTTATGTAATCTTACAACAAATAAAAACTCTTGGGGGGGGGGAGTGTTTGGTTGCAATCAGAATTTAAGTTAAATAGGATTTACTAAATCCTGATTCAACAAATCTAGATGCTATTAAATCTAGAATAGTGTTTGGTTCAGTCAAGGTTAAATCCAGTTAAAACCGTTTGATGTGTTTGACATAAATCCATTTGACATGTTTTCTTCCTAAGCTAAATCAGTCAAAACAACCTAATAATCGGATTTATGTTGAAAAGGTGACGGAATGGAGAGGAAATTGGATTTATTGGAGCACCGGATGTAGCTACCCTATTTTGTGCATTTGACTGAATTTACGTTAAATCCAGACATAAATCCTATCAAAAGGGTGCTACCAAAAATGCCTTTAGATCTCTAAATAATTACTACTAATAATACTGGTTAATATTTCATCGTATATATCTTCAAAAACTTCATCATAACTTCAATACAGCCTTTTTTTAATGCACATAAAATTAATTCTAGTGACAGTCAATCAAATGCTTTCACAAGATCAATAAAAATCATAAAAATATTTTTTTTCCTACTCTTTACACATGCCTATTCATTGTCACATCAGAACACTTTCATAACGGCTCTTTCTATCATGAAACCAACTTGATTATTCATTACTAAATATTTTTCTTTTGTCAACAATTCTCTATTCTCCCATGATCTTATTTTCATACCCATAATTTTGTTTTCTCTAAATCATCATAGTCTTGAATATCTTCTTGATTCTTAAATATACGTCTTAAAATTTTTCTTTTTCAATCAATTTGCATCTTTTAGCCCCAGTTTTATAATTTTAACTAAAGACGTTGCATGTTATGTTGTGCTAATTTTTACTATACAATATAGTGCTATGGTATAAAAAAAATAGATAATTGTTGGGTAAAGTTGTTTTACTTTGATATTTGAACTACTATCATTAATAAAATTGGTATGAAAAAAATTAGCATAATTAATAATTAACATAAAAATTTCAATTATATTTATCTTTAAAATAAGTCATTACACTAATAACTTAAAATTATTTACAATGAATAAAATTATTATAAAAAACTAATTAAAATTATAACAAAAAACTACTTAAAATTATAGGATAATTTATACCGCAATGAGTTTTACTATGAAGCACTAAACTTTATAATATCCACCCGTAAAAGATGTTTACATAATAATTGATAATAAAAACCATGATAAGTAGTATTTTGTGAAAATATCAAAATGGATTATGGCCGCACAACACTTTCTCCAGTTTGAAAACCGAGAAGAAAAGCTACATTTTACCACCATGTATCCTTGAAAAGCTACAGCTGAAAGCTATGTTTTACTACCATGTATGGCTACCTGTGGTGGCTGCTATAAAGTTAGGGTCAAACTTTTTTTTTTTTTTTTTCTTTTTCGTAATAGCCACTGCAACTTTTTGAATAGTTGTTTTTTCTTCGACTGGTTCTTCAAATAGTTGCAGGTTCCCCAAACAAACCCTAAGAGTATTTTTATCTTAAAACCTTGAGGCATTTACATACATATGACCGAATTCATATTTATTTTCATATCTAACAGCTAAACTTTAATTTTTGTAATATACCACCCAAATCGTTCATATTAGATAGAAAATACCATCATTTTAACTTAAAAAAAGTTAAATACACCTTTTATTCGTACGTAATATGCAAGTAAAAATTGAAATTTAGGTATTAGACATGTAAATACATATGATATGGGTGGTATGTATGTAAATCTTCCAAAAACTTTCAACAGTAATTTGAATGAATAATACTCCTTAAGAGCAAGCTCGTTTTTAATTTTAGTATAGTAGAACTTTTAAAGATAAAAATTATTCATTTTTTCTACAAAATGCAAAGAAATTGATTCAATTGTCTTAAAGCAATAAACAACTAACAGAAATGCTGAACAAGGCTTTAATTCTCAAATTTTCATAAAAAACTTTCTTAGCCAAACCATTGCAGTATCACCAATAACTCTCCAAATCTTAATAGGTATTTCATTTGAACCAAATTTTTTATGATAAAGCATCTTTATTAGAACTAATTTGACATTATTTTTTAAACTAGGCTATAATATACTTTATTATTTTGTACATTATAGTTTTTTAAAACATTTTTTTCCTTAGAACACTCATTAAATGATTCTTAAAACACTTACTTAATAGATCAATGGAATGTCATTTTCTAAAAAAAACAACTAAGCTGTCGACCATCCATTATTTTTCATTGAAATGAACAAGACATGTCTACATTAGAAGTTATTTAATGGCATGATTGGTTTTTCCAGCTACCATATACTTGAATGCTTATAACAATAATCATGGTTTCATAGCTAGGGTGTGTCTATATGTGCAAAAAACCTCTAACAAACTATCTTCATTGCACTAAGCACAATAGTATTATAAGATCAAACTTGTCAAATAGTAAATGGCACACTATAATGCAAATGTCTTTGTTGAGTCATAGTGCAATGATGCATAGCACGGCGCGCACCTTTTTTAACACGACATAAAATATTAACAATTTATGAATAAAAAAACAAAACAAAAGAAAGACAATCAAATTTAAAGATAAAATAACATGATAATAAAAACAACAACAATAATAATTGAATTCAAGTTCACAACATCTTTATTTTAAATTCAAAATATTATTTTTTTTCGAATCTAATGTTTTCATTAAATATTTAACCAATCATCATCATCATCATCATCACAAGTAAACAAATCTTAATTTCTTCGTCAATATCATTAGTATCTTATCAAGTATAATCTTCTTCATCATCCTAATTGTGCAAACGAAGCTCACAAGCGAGCACTCTGTATCATAATCATATCAAAACTTATGCATGAAAAGATGTACTTCACTTTATAAAAAGTAGTAAATATTTAAGTTTAAAAGTTAGATAATTTTTATCGAATGTACAAAAATCCCATTTTACTTTTATATTAAACATTAAAATTAAACTTTGCATGCCAAGGGGCAATGCACCATGCGTCGTTGCCTGTGCATGGGGCAAATAGCGCACACCATTTTAATGGTCGTGTTGCGCGACATGCAAGCGGCACTGAGGATGTGCCAACCCCCATGCCAGACATCATAAAGCACGTCATTGTGTCAGTAACATTTTGTTTAAGACGTGTAAGTAATGGAAAGAACTAATATAAGATACTTCCAGGACTAGAAATAAATCCTAGCTCATAAACCACAACGGAAAATCAAATTGTTCTAGGAGCATATATATATACGTACCACCCAATTCTTACGTATTTACAAATCTAACACCAAATCTTTGCTTTTTTACATTTATACCGCTCAAATCTTTTAATTCACATAACAATACCACCATTTTAGCTTTTGAAAAGTGAGATGCACCTTCTAACGCAAGTAAGATGGTATGCAAGTAAAAATTGAAGTTTAGGTGTTAGGTACGTAAATACATAGTAATTGAGTGGCATGTATGTAAATCTTCCATTATTCTATTAACCAATATGTTATACAATCCCTTCAAAATTCGTACAGAACCTAACCTGAGAGTATAGCTCCTGATGCTTCAATTCGTCCAATTTTGGAATAAAAGAACCAAACAACCAAAAACATGAAAACTAGTAGTAAAATTTTGCTTTAAAACACAGCTAGAACAACCGCCAAACAGAAGCTTAAAAACAGAATTTACCTTATTTCTTTTAGCGTAGCGCAAAGCTTCAAGGTAGTATCCATCTTGTAGTAGAAGATTCACATAATCATGATGTAAAGAAAGTTGTCTAAGCATATCAATCCCCAACTTCCGTATTTGTAAATTCTGGCGACCTGAATCAAATAATTGCAAAGCAACTTCTTTGGAAGGCTCCAAAACCTGCACAAAACATAGTGGCGTTTAGACAATGCAAAAAAATATTAACCGTATGATTCCTCCGACAACACAAATATACAAATTCATAAAATAATGCAAACACCCACACAAACAGACACAGCAGAATAATACTCCTAATATAACTACTGAAGAAGGACGATATAACAAATATAAAATAGCTGTAAGAAAAAGAAATAGCTCTCCTCTCTTTGCTACGAACTGTCATACTCATTCAGTGTCAACGTTAAAAATGAAACAAATCTAAGCAAGAGAGGCACACATAATATCTAATGATTCCCTGACAATTTTATGGGCCTAATGTAAGTCATGCAACTAATAAATAAGGTTTGGATCACAAAAAATGTCAGGAAACATAAAAAACATGATATTACAAATTTGATCTCTAAGTCCGACAAACTTTTATTATTCATTGTACAAGCCAGTTCAGTGCAAAAGGTACACCATAAAAATTCATAGCTTAGGCCATGAATAAAATCAGACAAGCAAAGTCATGCAACACGCAGGGCCCGGCATCTAAAGATAACGCAACAATTACCAAACAGCTGCTGCAGAAAAAGTAATAAACTGAATATTTAACATAATGTAGTAAATATTTACCTTGTTTATTACCAATAATCCAACTTCAGCATAACGATTGCTACGTACCAATAATTGGATAGTCATAACATAAAGTTTTGGATGAACCTTTAGCTTTTCCTTGAATACACTGCAATTGGTTGAAGAAAAATAAATTTTAACAAGTAAAATTCGTCAAGATGGGCTTCAATTGCATTTTAAATTTGGTAATCATATTATACAGTTTCGAGATAACATTTAAGAAACTAATACCAATATCATTTAAGAAACACCAATATCAATTAGGCTAAACAATGTATCACCTATGTTTACATATAATCAAGCAGCATACCTTCTCAAAAACTCAATAATAATAGCAACAAAATATGCTGGATCTCCACTCATTTCATCCTCAACAATGGAAAAGACAAAATGGTACATTTCATCAGGTGAAATCGCAGGAGTCAAAAGCTGAGAATTTTGATTACTAAAATTGCCAGAATCAATCGAACTGTTTCTACTTTCAAATGTCTCAGTGCGAGCTGATGATTCTTCCCTTTTCACTGCAGGTGTTTCAGCCCTATTTTCTTTAACGCTGCTATCACCAGACAAGGAAAGGTCATGGTGCTGAGTTGATGGGTTCCTTGATTCCAAGTCTGTATCAACATCAGAACTGGAAACAGAACAAGTTTGGGCAGTGGATGCAGCAGATACTGCAGCAACATTGGAGTGTCCATCTGCTCTGCTTGAAGATTCCTTCGTGACATTATTTTCATTATTCTTTTTCCCACAGATGGATTCCTCAAATAAAGAATCGGAAAATGTCCTTCTATCTCCACCATGCAAAGCACTTCCTGCTTTTACTACGTGAGAGTAAGCAGCTACAAGCACATCAATGGCACTCGATATGATTGAAACAGGCCTTCTTTCTAGAATAATCGATCGCATAATTGCTAGGCATAATAGCTTACTCTGAAAGAAGAAAATTTTAGTAAAAATCCTAATCAAGGGTGGCAAGCAAATTTTAAAGTTATTTACAACAACCTACTATAAATTCTTACTTTCCTTGTATCGTACTTTCTCCGTTGAAGGAACTCTAGAAGAGAAGGTATATCTGAAGTACTGGCAGCTATAGCCTAAGAACCAATTATGAGCATGTCACAAATTCACTGTACATCCCAGTCCGTGAAATATATAATGATAGAGATTCAAGGCACTTTAACTCACCTCCAAATCCAAGTAAATCTTCCAGAATAGTCCATGATCAAGATCACAGATAAGATCTGGAACAAAAAAAGACCATCTCTCTGCATATAACATTGCACCATATGAACTTGCAAGGTTATCCCCAGCCTGCTTTCCATTAATAGAAACTCCCTTTAAAAGAAGGGGCAATGGAGCAGATATTGGAGCCAGAGAGTCCAAATACAAATCATAGATTATAACAACTTTTGCATCAACTTGATGGACTAGAAGTACGTTATCTACCACGCTGACAGCAATTCTGTTTGAGTGAGTTGGAATAGTTCCCTAAAATGCCATAAATTTGTGTAAGAAATCAGGTAAAAGAACTATTGGAAGAAAGTTAAACAGAAAGAATATTCTATTTCAGTAATATCTTAAGTTTAAATATAGTTTTTTTTTTCTCGGAGTTTGAAAGTAATGTCTTGCGCCATGCTGTGCAAAGTATCAACAAATCAAGCAAAGGGCTAATAGAAATAAAAAGAGAAGCATATGATATAGAAACTTTTCTTGTTCAAAGAATGAGAGTACAGTGGTACCTGATGCACAACAGCATCACGATAAAACCTATATAAGTTTAATGTCATCCCTGTCCTATCATGTTGCAGGCAGTAAATCCTCCCATAGCTGCAAAACGAGATAGTATACAATTGTGAAAAAACATGGAAGAAAATTAGAGAAAATTATATGCAAGTAAATAACAAGCTAATAATGTTGATTTAAATAACAAAACAAACATAGTAGCAATATGAACATCCTCAACAGCAAGCACAGGTTTCTGGTTTGCCTCAGTTTTGACCATAGTCATCTCAAATTTGGGTAATCGGACGATTCCTCCAGATGAAAACTGAAAAATATGATTAAAAACCACAAGTTATTGGAAATATGGCTTGAAAATAAATCTTAGAAAGTGGAAGATGTAATAGGAGATCTGAAACTTCCAGCTAATTGGAAAAGACTAGAATTAGGCCGGAAGACATAATTCAACTTTTCTAGCATAGGAAAACATTCTAAAAAAGAGGCAAGTAATTCATGCAAAAAAGCACTTACTATAAGAGAGATTGCATAAAGTGTAAATGCAATTGCCATGTATAAATAAATAATGTACGTATGCAAAATATGCAGATTACAGATTAACATTAGGATTAAGGTACCCCTCCCCCATGCATATTGAAGAATGAGTCAGCACAAAACAAAAAATCTAGGGAAAATATTGTTAACTGGACGATTACCTTTAAAAATTTGTATCATGTGACTCAATCAAAAAGAAAGGAAAATTAAAGAGAAAAAAAAAGAAATAATATGTTTTTAAAAATACATTCTAGACTGGATTTGGAACGGAAATACACTAGGGAGGGTCTCTATTTATATGTAAAATAAAGTACCATGTGGAGGCCACTAGAACAAAAAGGGCTTTAAATATAAATTGCTTATGATAAATTAATGCTCAACGAGCCTCAACTCACTTTAATAATCATCGGATCCGCAATACAAATACAAGCGAACATAAAGAAAAATCAAAAGCTCAAAATGAAAATTAACAGCATTTGCTCCGATCATTGTGTCGAACACTCGATTTTACAAACAACAACAAGCCTTTATTGCACTAAATGGGGTCGGCTACATGAATCCTTTTTCTCCATTGTGTCATATTAAGTGTCATATTTTCATTTAATTTTAATAAATTAAGATCATTTTTTATAAATGTCCAAGTGTTTTTAGGTATATCTCTATCTTTCTTAAAAGAAATCAAATTTAAAACAACTACTCTTTTAATCGGATCATCAGATGGCCGATGTTTAATGTGACCAAATCATCTAAGATGACTCTCTCTAATCTTGTCTGCCATTGGAGCTACACCACCCCTTTCACAGACATATCCATTTTCCATTTTGTCTCTAATTATAAAGCCACTCATCCGCCGTAGCATTCTCATCTCAACGACACTTAAATTAGTTTTAAGCTTCTCTTTTATAGGCCGACATTCTGTGCCACAAAGCATTGCAAGTTTCATCACCATCTTACAAAACTTTCCTTTAAGTCTAAGATGTATGTTTCTATTACACAATAGGCCCGATGCATTCCTCCACTTCAACCATCCAACTTGAATTCAAATAATAAAAACCCATCTATATCACCATCACATTGAACAATAGACCGCGATATCTAAAATGTTCACTACTTTCAATGACTTGATCACCCATTCTATGCCACTAGATCTACTACTGAAATTACATTCTATGTATTCCATTTTTTTCAACCAAAATGAAAGTCAGTAGTCTCTAAAATTGACCTCCATAATTCAAGTTTTTTTCTCAAACACTTTCTCTAATTTTATCCACAAGAAGGATAACATCAATGAAAAGCACACACCAAGGTACATCCTCTTGTCAATGTTCAGTAAGAACATCCATAACTAAAGCAAAAGGATATGAGCTTAAAGCCGACCTTTGGTGTAATCCAACTAAAAAATAAAATACTTAATAAATTCTCCTATTCGAACACAACTATTAATTCTAGTATACATATCTTTAATAACTTGAATACAAGTCATATCAACATCTTTCTTTTATAGAAATCTCCAAAGAACTTCTCTTGTAATCTTAGCATAAGCTTTTTCCATATCAACAAAAATCATGTGTAGATCCTCGTTAATATTTTTGTAATCCTCCATGAAACTTCTCAATAAATGTACAACTTCCATAATGGATTTTTTTATCATAAATCTAAACTGAATTTAAAAAATCTTTGTATCCAATCTTAACATACGTGTAGTTACACTCTCCCATAATTGTAATCTATAACACATTAACTTAATTCCTCTATAATTTGTACACTTTTCTGCATCCCATTTATTCTTAAAATTAGAGACCAAAATACTCATCCTCCACTCCTCAGACATCTTTATAGTTTTTAAAATAACCTTAAAAAATTTATTAAGCCAAAAAATTCTGAAATCTCATCAACATTTCCACACTTCTATTAGAATACAATCATGTCCTGCTGATTTTCCACCATTTATTTTCATCAAAGTTTCTTCAATTTTCGTTTTATTAAAGCAAAAAAAAAAAAACTATTATTAATGATATTAAAATCACTAAATTCGATCGTAATTTTGAAATCTTCAGTGAAAAATTTATCAAAATATATAATCTAACAAAATCACTTTTTTATTTTCATCCTTAATACACTTGAACCAAATCTTTACTTTTCATCTCTTTATTTGGATAGTATATACATATTATTTCACTATTTTTAGTATTTAATCTAATATAAAAATCGCTAAAAGCAAAATTCTTAGCATCACAAATTATTCTCTAAAACTCTCTAAAGGGTCACCTTAAATTCTTTTTCCAATTCTCTAAACGTTTACATCAAAATCAATTTTAGTATCTAATTTATTATACAAATTACTAAAAGTTTAATTCTTCGCATCACAAATTACTCTCTTAAACTTCCTACAGGTTATCTCATATTTTTTTGTATATATATCTTTAATAACTTGACAACAAGTCATATCAACATCTTTCTTTACAGGTCATATCAACATAGAACTTCTCTTGTAACCTTATCATAAGCTTTTTCCATATCAACAAAAATCATGTGTAGATCCTCGTTAATATTTTTGTAATTTTCCATCAAACCTCTCAATAAACATATAGCTTCCATAATAGATTTGTCTGTCATAAATCTAAATTGATTTTGAGAAATCATTGTATCACATCTTAACATATGTGTAGTTACTATCTTCCATAATTTTAATGTATGACACATTAGCTTAATTCCTCTATAATTTGCACACTTTTGTGCATCCCATTTACTCTTATAAATAGAAACCAAAATACTCTCCCTCTACTCCTCCAGCATCTTTTTAGCTTTTAAAATAATTTTAAAAAATTTATTAAGCTAATAAATTTTGAAATCTGCTCAACAGTTCCACACTTCTATTAGAATACAATTAGGTCCTACTGATTTTCCACCATTTATTTCCTTTAAAGTCTCTTCAATTTATGTTTTACTAATGCAAAAATTTTAAAAAAAATTACTATTAATAATGATATTAAAATCACTAAGGTCGATTTTATTTTCAAAAGCTTCATTGAAAAATTTATTATAACATACCATCGAACAAAAGTGCCTTTTTATTTTCATCCTTAATACACTTGAACCAAATCTTTACTTTTTTATTTATTTATTTGCCTAGTATATAAATATTGTTTCACGATTTTTAATATCTAATCTATTATAAAGATCACTAAAAGTGAAATTCTTAACATCACATATTATTCTCTAATATTCCATAAGGGGTCACCTTATATTTTTTTCCGGTTCTCTAAACTTTTACATTAAAATCAATTTAGTATCTAATATATTATTAAAATTACTAAAAGTTGAATTTTTAGCATAAAAAATATTCTCTTAAAGTCTCTATGGGTCACCTCATATTTTTTTCAATTCTATAAACCTTTTACATTTAAATCAATTTTTATAATAAATTTTTTTTATATTTTATATTTCATCACACATTATTATTTCATCACCAGTTATTTTTATTGATAAGAGTTTTTTTGTTTAATTCTCCAAGTACATATTTTACAACTTGTTTAATAGTGTTTGTTATTTTATCCCACATATCATTAGTTTATTTATGAACAACCAAAATCATAAGATCTTGAAGTTGACTAGTAAAAATAATTTTACTTGTCTTTTAAATGCCAAGATCTAATCCTATGATAGTATTTGTTGTATTTTTTAACTTCAACTCTTTATTTTAAAATCCAAAATTAAATCAATGTTGATAATTTTTTTAATTAAAATGATCTTATGATTTTATAATATCTACAATATTTTTATCTTATAAAAAAATAAATGATTTGTGTTTTATTAGATCTATTTTAAAATCATAATATGCTCTTCTTTTTTTCTTAAATAAAGTATTAACAATAAAAAAATTCATAAGCTAAAATAAAATTCAATATGACTCTATCTTCTTCATTAGTCACTTTAAAATCATAGTCCTCAAGAATATTTCTAAGATCTAATATCACTCTACTATCATGTTTATTTAAATCTCCTCAAAAAAAAAAAAAATGTTTTAGTTATGGATGTTCATATTGAACAATCACAGACGGATGTACCTTGGTATATATTTTTCACTGATGATATCTCTGTTCTGGAAAAGAATAAGAGAGAGAGAGTTCGGGAAAAACTTAAATTATAGAGGTCAAGTTTGGAGTCTAAAGGCTTTCGTTTGAGTAGATAAAAAATTGAATGCATGAAATATAATTTTAATAGTAGTAAATCTAATAGAGAGTTGTAATTATAAGTGATCAAGTCATTAAAAGGAGTGAACATTATCTCGAATCTATTATTCAAAGTGATGGTGATATAGAAGGGGATGTTATTAGTAGAATTCAAGTTGGATGAATGAAGTAGAGGAATGCATTAGGCCTATTGTGTGATAGAACGATACCACTTGGACTTTACAGAAAATTATATGCAACATGCCCAATATTTTTTTAGGCTTGGCTCTACCCTTTTGAATTGGAGATGATGGAGAAAAATAATTCATGTATCTGACCCCACTTAGTGGATAAAGCCTTGATTGTGTTGTTATTTTTTTTGGAATTGAAATATGAATGAAAATTTCAAAATATTAATTGAAGGGTTAAACCATATATGAAGCTTACATGCCTAAAGTTAAATTGAAAATTTAACAAGAAGAATTCAATGAGCCTAAAATTACTTAATTCTAAGGTCCTTAAAATGATAAAAAAAACAATTTATGGTAGAAGGAATCAACATAAATCATTTGATGGAGTGTTTAGAGACTTAAACAAAATAACTAAAATGCCATTCTTAAAAAATTATGGATAGAGACACATTATATATATATATAAAGGAAACTTAAAATCAAGAAGAGAGCTTAGAGATCTAAAAACTTTTAGAGCTCTACCTGACATCCAATGCCAACATCACAAGCAACTATCATTATCTGACTCCCGATTATCTAGCCACCATCATCATATTGTCATCGTTAGATAACCATCACTCAATCATAGTTGGTTGACCATCATCGTTTTTATTATCGTCCAATCAATATTGCTCAACTTTCATCTTCATCTCTATTATTTTCATGTCACAGAGGAATGAGCAAATTCTAAGTGCTTTATTTTATTATTTATCAATTAAAGTAAAGAACGGACCTTTTACAATTTCAACCAACACGGTGAATTATTTCTTCCAAATAAGACATTTCAATTTTCAGTATGGGGTGAAAATAAATGATAAGACGCAATAGCCTGACATGAATTCAACCGGAAAAATTTTAGAATCAAGTTAATCCAATTAACTTTTGAGTTAAGCCAGGGCTGAAAATTCTAATTCATACAATTTTTAGGTCAGGATGGGTCAAGTCGACCTGCCAACCCAATTAGGATCTGCCAACTCATATGATTTTTGTACATCTAATTTTAGTTCTATTAGTCACCATTACCATTTGATACCATAATTCTTATCATACATTTGTATATCTCATTTATAATATGTTTTTATAATTGTTTATAAGTATATTAAATGGGGGGTTATTTGGGTCAAGCTATAGTAAATCATGTTGTAGGCAGTTGGGTTCAGGCCATACATATTCCAGTTGGGTCAACTTTGGCTCATACATGAACCCGACTCATTCACTTGAATTGGCAACCCTATTTTTTGGATTTTTCACGTAAAACTTTTATGTCTCCTATACTTTTTTCTTTATGTACTTATTTGTGGAATATTTGAGCAAAATAAGAAAATAAAACCCAAATTTTGTTGCCACAAATTTTTTGCATGCAACAATTATTATAAATTTAAAGACAACTTTCTAGTTATCAAAAGAGATTAAAGTTTTTGAGGCGTTGTCTTCTTCAAGGTTAGAAAAGGATTATACTCCTAACATGAGAAATATGGCTAAAAAGATGTAGTCAAAATTTCATAATTATTGACATAGTGGCAAAAAGGTGAATTTCAATATTTATCTTATAGTTCTGTTTAATCTTTGCCTTAAATTTTGATAGGTTGTGTTTGTTATCATGGATATTTATGATAGATCTAATGGGGTAGATTTGGCAAAAAATTGATAAAGAAAATGCTATGACATGTTTATGACAACAAAATAAAGATAATTGAGGAAACTAGGGACAAGAATCCAAATGATTTGAAGCAATATCAAATGAAAGCCCAAGCAAATTGCAATAGAACAGGAGAAGGCATATATAATAGTGAAAAAGTTCAAAGGACAAAATAATAGAAAAGATGTCTCAAACAATAAAGTAGACAGACATTTTTAACAGAATAATCTAAAGTCATGAAAGAAGGTTTCAATATTTTGGTATGGCAAAAGATCTATGCACCAAGATTTCAACCATATTTCAAATTTCATGATATATTTTGGTGTTTCAAATATCTGCCATTGCATCTGATTCCATTTTTAATGCAAGGAACTATGTTATTAATGCATTTAGAAGTTTTTGTTCTCTAAAAATTGTGCAATAGCCCATACTCATGACTAGATATGAGCAAAATAGATAATTGATACTATGGGTGTAACTGAGCAAAGTCTACTCGTGAGCTAGCTCAAGCTTAGCTTGATAAGTGGCTCATGAGTTGAGTTCAATAAGCTAACAAGTCAAGCTCAAGCCAACCCCGACTCGGCTCATTAGTTGTGAGCCAACTTTATTTTAAAAAAATAATAATAATAGAAAACATACTCAAAATATATTAAAATTTAAAACTTTATCTATAAACTATTACAAATATTAAAAAAATTTATTTTATATTTTTATCAAGTGATTTCTTATATTTCTCTTTAAATTGCTTATTTTATTTTTCATTTTATTATAATATCATCTTGACTTAATATCATTCTCTTTCATAATAAGAAAGTCAGCTCAAGCTCGTAGAATTAAGCTCTAGTTCAAGCTTGAACTCGATTAGTTAATCAATCTCAAGCTCAACCAGAGTGTGGCTTGAGCTCAACACAACTCATTTAAACCCCTAATATACACGAGAAATGTTAAATTAAATATTCATGAAATTAATAAATTTAATGAAAATAATATATATAATGAGCTATCTTTACTTGATTTATATGTTTTCCAATCTTTTGCATAATACTAATTACTAATTATGATTTTTCAATGTGTTTGTTTAGATTTTCAAAGCTTGCATGTGAATTAACACCTTGGTAAAGTATTTTAATGTCATATAATTCATTATATCATAGTATCACCATTTCATTTGCATGTTTGGAATCATATTCTATTTTTAACCCACGGTTTAAGTTGTCTAGTCTATATCATGCCAACAACTGCTCATTTTTTGTATCTTCATTTTAAATTCAATGTCCCTAATGGTTGAATTGCATACATGATTCCACCTTTGCCTTTCATTATCTTAAAAAGCAGATATAAGATATGCAAATCACAATGATCACCTGTTATGCAGGATAGAACTAACTACTTTTTTTTAATTTAGAAATTGGCATGCCATAGTTTACCATGTAAAAGCTCTTAAGTCATATATGTTTTGAACTTAACAGAATTTGGTAAGGGTGAATGAAACTTGATCAACTTGAGGATCAGGTAAATTTTGAAGTAAAAAAAAATTTGGGAATTCAGTCAAGAAGAGAGCCTGATCTGCTCTCTCAGAGACAAGTTCGATGCAATACATAAATTATTTATTGATTAAAGAAACATTTCACTACACATAATTCAGTTATTAAGTACTATTTTCAAGTCAGGCAAGAAAAAAATAACAATGAGTATATAAAAGCTTGTATGAAGACGTAAAAATTGGATTTCAAGATGACTTTTGGATTAGGAATTGGGATGGTTTAGGTGATAGGGCTTAGGTAGGAAAGAAGAAAAATCGAAGCAGTAGGAAGAAATCTTTTAGAGCATATGGTATTTGAATCAACATGTTAAACATAGAAGTTAGAGAACTAAATCATGAACACAAAGAACAAAATTTCAAACAACTGCAATGTAAGTAAAAGAGATAATCTAGAAATACTGAAAAGAAATCATGAGAGCTGCAAGACTGGGAATTTAATTCCTATGGTAAAGAGAGAGATATCTAAAAAAAGAGAAACTTTTGATTATATGTGAGAGGGCAAAAAAATTTCAAAAGAAAATAAATAAGGGTGCAAGGAAACCGAGCATTGAATTAGGCAATTAACAAAATCAAAATTTCAAAAATTCTCATTCAACTGAAAAGTACTGGGTTTAAGGGCCTTGGCATCTAAGGTCTTCTTAAACCCTAATTACAAGCCATATTTCTCAAATTTAAACTGAAATTCAAACAAAAGACAAAATTCAATCCATTCGAGAAAATTGCTAAAAATCCTATAATAAATCAATTAAATAAAATGTTTCATAACTTCATAATAATGCAATCAAACCAAACTCAGAAAGAAGCACTGAATATCAAAAATGCTCGGCTCTGCATTTAGTAGCTTCATCACAAAGATGTTGCAGAAACTGATTGTTAAGTCTTCAGCACTGTGTAAGTCAGTATTTTGAGCGTCCAATATGATATAGAGCTCTTTGTAAATTAATGTTTTCAATTGAAGCGGCCAACCTACCAAGTTTTAAGACACGTATGAGGTCCCCATGGAGAAGAAAACCAATGTTGCTAGCAACAATGCTAAAGTCAAGAAAAAGAATAACTTCCTCTAACCATTTAGATTGAGATATGCCAACAGAATCAGAATGATAGAATCATGAGGATCTTCATTAGGTTTTGCCTCTTTCCCCTAACCACCTCTAAGGATAAGAACAACCCAAAATAAAATCAACACTACAGGTCAAACAGAATAAGAATGCATTTCTGAATAATGTTTAATGAAGAACCTCCCAAATATTTATAATAAAAAGTTTTATCCATGATCTAAAGGGAACAAATGAATGGGCTTACGCCAATACAGCCTTTAACCAAAAATATAATATTTATATGAGGGTAAAATCTCAATGTATTAATTTTAATACTAATTAGTTTGTCCCATGAAAAACTATCTCAAACACACATAATTTGAAATCAGGTAAGTTCTTTACAGCCCATAAGCAATAAATGCATTTTAAACGGAGTTCAATATTCTATTCCATTATCACTGCCACATAATCGCTAAAATAAAGCAAAATAATTATTATAATAATAAGACCAATGTTATTCACGGTCATTGTACCTTAATATAAATGGTTAGTTCCAATCTAAAATGAATACCTGATATCCATAGAAAGTTGTGCATTGCATTCCAGAGGCAAGAAGAACCATCCGACTTTCATGGGTGTAGACATACCAGCCCACATTGAAACGTTTTGCTTCCATTAATCGGAGGGAGTTCAACTCAGCATCATACAAAAGCAATTCTATACCGCTGCAAAAACCATTATTAAAAATAAAGGAGAAATGCGATCAAAAGAACCCAAGAAATATTTGATTGGTTGAAATTAGAAAAATGAGAAATCTCAAGTTTTGGGTCCAATAGAAAAGAGAACCGCCATCAAAAGGGGCTTTAAACTCCAAAATGTCTAAAACTAAGCATACAACCACTAGGATAAATTATAAAAAAATCATAGTAAAACAATGAACGAGACACTCATAGTAAAAACCAACTAGGGATACAACTTTTGAAAGGTGGGTTTACCAAATTTATGCATCGGCAGTAATAACAAAGAGAAGGGCATTTTAAATATGAGATTTGCCATTAAAAATTGTTTTACATGCTCCAGAAATTTTATGAAGCATGGACAACTCTACAATGGTGGTTTGTCCCCAACATGGTAGAAGGAATATGGCACTAAAAAGTGGAATATAAAAAGGAAAGGGAATAAAATATTGCTTATTACCATTTTCTGCATGATTTCTACTGTTTAAAAGATAAATTAAAATAAGGATAAATTCAATCCATGCCTAATAACCTCCAACAAATGAGGAAAACATACCCATAATAAAAAACCAAGATAACTTCACTGCCTATACTCTATAGTTTATTCCGGCATCATTATCCTAATAATGAATTACAAATTCATAAACAAGCATATCCAAAAAGCGTAAAAATTTAAACTCAACATTATCTGCATCATTATTTTTGTAATGTTTAAGTTTAATCCAATAATCCAACATCCAAAAGATTAAATCTCCCATGTAACTCGTTCGATTGACAATTTGGTCATGCCTATAAACCGCTTACATTGTCATCTTTGATTTTGATGGTGTTATTTGAAAGTATTGGCAAGCTCCTATCAAACTCCTCATGTCTACAATCTAGGTCCCTACTCAGGTACTTTCACCATTCAGGATCAATCTTGATCTCTCCATTGTCCACCTCATGTCAATGATGAATGAAGGATTTCTTAACAAATTTGTACATCTTTTGATTGAGATTGAGCCAATGTTGGTGCAACAGATGGCACTTTTTTCAGCGGCTTCAGGTACTCTTCACATGA